>OZ007600.1:194300000-194525000 GCA_963931845.1 Maratus michaelseni
AATATTGAAATGCATACGAGATATTAGAAAATAACTGCACCATAGAATTAACATTAGTGAGCAGGTGTATTTTCACGAGAGGAGAGGGCCCTCAAGTATTTTCACAAAGAAATATTTCAATATTTTTTCATTTACCTTCAGTGACGTATAAGAAATGCTACAATGTATTTATTAAAAACAGGAGGTTGTGGGAGGATTTTCCGAAAATCTTAAATCAATGTTTTTTGTTCTCCTAACAACCAATACAACATACAGCTGAAAATTATTATAACAAAATTTACATGACTGCAAAGATAATTTGTCACAATGCATTTTTGTAATTGTATTATAGATTTGCAATTATCAAATCTTATTGTTATTATTATTATTATATTAAGAAATAAAATAATCTGCAAAGCACATAGACAAGATCAAGATAAAAATTGGGGTTCTCTCGCATTGGGAATATTTGCATCTCTGTAAGTGAAAAAAATTAGAAAAAAAAAAGTTCAATAAGATGGGAAAATGATGATTGAAATAAAATACTAAAAATGGGAAAATTATGAAAGATTTTCATCCCTGAAAAAAATAACTCAGTGTCATGTTTACATTGTGGGAATTGAAAGAAATGGAAAACATAGCAAATGAATAAAAAATATATAAAAGTTTTTGGTAGTATGTTCTATAGCCTGCAGCAATTTTTAAAAGACTGCTTCGCTACTTTTAAAGTTCCCCAGTTCACTAAAAGACAAAACTGGAAAATTTCATTGGTAGACAATGGACTAGTAATAATTTCATTAGTGGCCACTTTTTTAAACTAGTGACCATTTTTTTTATTTTAAAAAAGTAAAAAAATAAACTTTTGTTAAAAATCCTGATTTAAAATTAAACAGCCCAAATAAATATGTTGTTAATATTAACATATTACAACTGGTAAGATTGGAATCATTGATGGCATACAGGAAATTTTTACTCTTTCCTAGTATGTAGTATGAAGTTCAAGTTAAAAGGTCAGCAAAGACCACAGAACTTTTGGGTGTAACATTTGGGTATTTAAGGGACAGAAGGGTCAAACAATTGCAAATCTTCTGTGAAACAATATGACACAAGGAATAGAAATCGTGTTTTTTGGAGTATATGGGGGAAATTTTTTCATGGAGAAAGGCAGCTGTAGCAGGTAATTTTTTAATACATTTATTTTTTCCTTTCGTAGCCCTGTGGCCAGTCGCCACCACTAATTTTGCCAGTTACTGTCCTGTCTAGTCAAAATATCTGCTCACTAGTGGTGAATAGAATAATTTAATTCTCCACTCGTGATTGGAAAAAAAGGGGGAAGAGTAAAAATTCAACAAACTGGCATACACTTAAAAAATAAGAGGTAATATTAGTTTTTATAAAACTAAATGTAATGTGAAACATACAGTAAAACCCCGGTTATGCGAAAAGCATAGGACCAAAGGATTTTCGGTAGCCCGGGGTTCCATAGGAATTTTCGGATAACTGGGACGCTTCCTAATTTTATTCTGCCAGATGACACTACTCACACAGTCAGGTAAAGCATTTGTGCTTGCAGGTGCAGCAAGTGTTCGTATTTTGTTCGATTACCCCTTCCTGTTTATTTGTGTTTTAATTTTCTCCAAACTTTATTTACGATGAGTAATACTTTAAAGCACAAACGTGTTTTTATAAGCATGAAGAGCTTAACCAGTTGAAAAAGTTGATACTGGCACCTCTTGAAGTGCAGGAAGATGCAACAGCATCAGATGTGTTGTTTAAAAGTTGGTGTGATAAGGCAGTATTAAAACGATGTAAACTTGAAAAAAAAAAATCACAACATATTTTGTAAAGAAATGAAGTATTGTACATGTCTATGCAATAAAATGCCTGCATTTATGCAAAGGTCCAAATAAGTAAGTTGACGCTGTTTATTTATAAAATTTTTCATATTAAAAAAAAAAAAAAAAAAGTTAAGGTCTTTCGGTTAAGCAGATTTTCGGATAACCGGGATTCGGATAATCGCGGTTCTACTGTACTACAATATTATTTTGAATTTTTCAAAGCATTTGTTTTTTAAACTTTGAAGAAATTCAAAAACCCAAAGCAATTAAAATGTTTGTTCTTTTAATTTTTATATTAAAAAAGGACACACTAAAAAGATTTGAGTAAAACAAACCAAAAATACTAAAGAAGTAGTAAATTATTGCATTCATTCAAGTATATATGTGATCAAAAAGTACCCGGAATAGTGGCATAAAACAAACGGTATCAATTTATTGCATCTCCTTCAAAGTAATCTCCTACGATTGCAATGCATTTCTGCCAACATTTTTTCCAATCATCAAAACATGCTTTAAAGTCTTTTTTTGTGAAACCCTTTCAGAGTTCGTAGAGAATTTCCTTTTATTGAATTAATCCTCTGACCGCTGAGCAAAAAGGCAAAATTGTAATGTTCTTTTCTCTGTAATTTTTTTTTTAATGATAAAAAAAACAAGATGCTTCAATCATGATATTAAAAACTTAATTACGTAGATGAATATAATCCTTGATAGTATTAATCTTCACTTACTGTTAAACTACATTATATTTGTAGAATTATATTAATTTAAATAATGCTAATATTGCAGTGAAACCTACAGCACAGTGAACAGATTTATCAGTTCACAGCGGTGAGAAGGTTAATGGATTCAAAACAGTAACCATGAAGAGGCAAATTGAACCATGGAAATAAGAAAAAGTCAAATGGTGCCATATCTGGTGAATATGGATCTTGTGGAGTCATATTTGTTTAATGTTTGGTTAAAAACTCACAGATAATAATTGCAATGTGAGAAGGTGCATTATCGTGGTGCAAAACTTATGACTTTTCTTGCCACACTACAGGCCGTTTTCGATGAATTACTTCAAACAAATGGCGTAAAACACTCAAATAATAAATTTTATTGACTGGCCAGTTGCTAGGAATTCATAATGCACAACAATAAAAGAAAATAGTCAACATTACCTTGATATTTACGACTGATTCTCTATCATCTTTAAACTTTTTATGCCAATCAAATACTGCTGTTTTTGATAAACGGTGGTCTTTAAAGCTTTTTGCAACATTTCAAATGCTTTTGTAGAGGAAATTTCATTGCAAAAACAAAATTTAATCCATATTCTTTGCTCAATAACATTCGCCATTTCTGAAAATCAACAGAGTGAAAATTCTTGGCTCATTAAAAACAAATTTATTT
Organism: Maratus michaelseni; assembly: GCA_963931845.1. Lineage (NCBI taxonomy): Eukaryota > Metazoa > Arthropoda > Arachnida > Araneae > Salticidae > Maratus > Maratus michaelseni. The sequence continues at coordinate 194,303,213 of OZ007600.1, forward strand.
TCAGACGATAAAATTAAATAAATTCCTGGCTAATGCCAAATGTTTAAATAAGTCATAAAAATGTTCGATAAAAGTTTGCAGACGATATTTACTATAGATGTATTTTAAATTAAGCGTTCCAGGTACTTTTTGATCCCAGTAGAGAGAGAGAGTTTATTATACATTCAGGCAAACAATCTCATAAACATGAATTTTAAAGTAATCCTTAGAATCTTTCAGAACCTTTCAGAATAATGCTGAATAGCAAATATATCAACCAAATATTAAACAGGCTCAGAAATAAAATGTAGGGAAGATGAGGTATGAATGGGACATTTTCACAAAAATGTTTATTTTAAATATTTTATATAAGTTATTATCAATATTATATATCACATGTCAAACTTTAAGTGTTTGACTACATCTTATGCACAATATTTGTTCAAGATTATTATTATACAGATATATAAATTAAATTTAAAAAAAAGTTCTTCTATGTCCCAATCATCCCCACAGCAGGGATGAATGGGACACAAACATTTTTCTCCCCGTATTCAATGTTAAGGACTAAAAGCTGACAAAAATGCCGCCTTGGCAAAAGCTGAGAGATTATAAATTGTATAATATGATCTCCAGGATTATTTGTTAGTCAATGATCTTGGACTCATCTCAGCTTTGCCTTAAAAGGCCCATAAACAGTGGACTGAAGACGATGGCTACAAAGAGGATGAAATGTTAAAAGAATAATTACTATAAAGTATTAATTTATCAACCTATATAATATTTAGTTAATAAAAAATTTTCAGTATCCTCTAGGGACGAATGAAGCAGTCCCATTCATCCCCATTGGAAATGTCCCAATCATCCCCATGATGCATATATTCAGTTGTCAGCTATTTTGTCACAATGGTTAATATGCATTCATTTTAATTACCAATATTGAGCCTTTAAATAAAAAACTAAAACATATCTTAATTGCTTATATTGCATAAGATATTTAAGTAACTTCAAATGTAAAAAAATTTACTTTTAAGCAGAGTTTTCAGGAAATGCAAATTTGAAAAAAACTGAAAGCATCCATGTTCTCTTGCTTTTGGTTCTGAAGCACACTATGGTAGTGAAATCTAAGAGGATAGGAAGCAACTAAAAAAAAATGTTTATTGCCTGAAATATTGAGAGCATCCCATCCATCCCCCATCTCCCCTACAGTGAAGTCATTTTTTTACTTATTTTTTATAAACAGTTTTAAAATACTGGGATCTGGTTTATTAGAAGAATGAATACTATTTGTATTTATTATTTTGATTAAATATCCACTTATACCCAGCAAGCATTACTTTTCCGCATTTTAGGAAAGATAATTTTTCAGAACATCAGCTTGACAAAATATGTAGAATGTTATAAAACTCAATCCCCTTCAAAAATCTTTCTTTTTTTTCCTGTTTTATTTTTTTTTCTAAGAAAAAAGATAAATTCAATGTATTTAATAAAAAATGTCTTATTAGCAATTGTCCACAAAATATTTTATTCCTTGCAAGAGAAAAAATGTGCATCCTGAAGGACTCATAACAGTTTCTTTTATACATCCCTTTTTTAATTTTTTTGCTTAAGGGTGTTGATCAGCGAGATCTCAAATTACCCTCGCTAGTGTTAGCATGTAATGCATTTGCATTTTTAAAATATTTCCTCAGGAAATTAATATTTTTAACTTTTTTTATCTTTGCTCTTATATTATATTGGCAACTAACATGAAAGGAGACATCATTGAACAGAACACACAAGACAAAAAAAAAAAGTTAGAATTATTAATTTCTTGAAGAGATATTTTAAAATTACAAATGCATTACATGCCCATAAGATTAACATTAGCGAGGGGAATTTGATATTTCACTGATCAACAGTCATAAGGCTGTTGGTCTGTCAGATCTTAAATTTTCCTCTCAAATGTTAATCTATGAACTTGGAATGAATTCATATTTTTAAAATTTCTCATCAGAACAATAAAAATTTTTAACTTTTGATTTCTGTATGCTTTTCTTAACACTTCCTTTTTTGGTTGACAAAATACTTTTTAAATATATGCTTATTTCACATTTTATGTGTTAAAACCTGAGCTGTGGAGTCAGAGTCAGACCTATTTTAGGGCAAAAGAGTTGGAGTCAATAAAAAACAGGCCGACTCCGACTCCAGATAGCTTTTCAGACAGTTTGAAGTGAAATTAAACTAATTCTATGTAATTTTAAATTTATAAACTGAATTATTATTTTTATATTTGGACTATATATACAAGGAAACCCAAGTTAAAAAGTCTCAATATACTGTCCAGTGTACAGCATATATGAAAACTGTTTTTAATTGAAATCTCTGGTTTATATTTTATATTTAGTATATAGTTCATTAGAAGATATTATTTTTCACAAAAATGCAATAAATTTCACAAAAATAGCCTTTACTTTTCACAAAATGGGCACTAAGAAATAAAACCTGCATCGACCCCTGGGTTGATATGCACATCATATGCTTCAAGGTCAAACAGGAATGTAACAGCAGGTTCCAGTGTTGCCAGTTGAGTTTATTTAATTCTGATTGCTTGATTGCTGCCACTTTTTTTTTTTTTAATAGTAATATTTCCTTTATTTAACGGAAAATTTAATAAAGCAAACTATTACTATTTTAAAACAAATGGCAGCAATGAAGCAATTTGAATAATAGGAATCAACAGGCAATACTAGTACTTTAGCCTTCCTGGAGTCGGAGTCGGTTCCTTTAAAATTTCATGAGTCGGAGTCAGTCATTTTTCCCACTGACTCCGCAACCCTGGTTAAAACCTTAATGAAGCAGGCCAGTTGTGAGTAAGATTTTAACATTTCAAATAAAATTAAGCATTTATTTTAAGAAAATTTTATCAACTAAAACGGAAAGAGACATCTTTTCGAAAGAGTATGCAGCAAAAAGAAATTTAAAATATTAATTTTCTAATAAATTTTTAAAATACGAATGCATTCCAAGTACATAAGATGGATGTTGCAGAGGGGAATTTGTCATCTGACTGACCAACAGCCTTAAACGATATGCAATAGCGCATCGGCAGAATCATTATCCCTAAATTAAAAAAAAACCCTGAAAAATTAAAAAATTGGTAAAAAGTAGAAAATTGGGAGATACAGTACACTCTAAAAAAATCAGCACAGCTTGGAACCAAGAGCTTTGCAGATTTTTGGAATTTTGCAAATTTTAAGTCATTACTTTGTTTACATTTTAAAACCTTATCAAAATAGTTGTATCTTTATAAAATATCTATACATTATAAATATTCAATGTTTATGAAATTATGAAAATAATGAAATTATGGTACTATAACAAATTATTACTTAAACATTTGATCAATAGTAGTTTAAGAACATACATTTTATATTTTAAAATTTAATCTTCCAACATGAACAGTCAAAAAGTCTTTGATCAGTCGCAAAAGTTTGTTTGATTAAAAAGTTTGAATATTTATCACCATAACTATTATAATCAAGGCTTTACAAATTTGATAAATTCTGGTAGCCAGTAAAAAATATTTACAACCCCCTCCTTCCTCGTCATTAATTTTCAAAAAGCACAAAAGTTTTTATGAATTAATTGAGGAAAAATAATAACAGGCATTGTTTAGAATTATTAGTTACATAATTTAGAGAGATAATATAAACTAAGTTTTCTAATGAAACTTATCAAAATCCTATCTTTCAAAAAAAATAAAATAAATAAATAAATACTGTAAAGAGTGAATTAACTGGCCTGTTCGGCAAATGCTGATTGCCAAATGCTTCAAAGTATAGTTGAATGCTACAAAATCTATATCTGCTGAGGAGCGCATCGACGAAATAGGATGCCAGAAAACAAGTTTTCGCCAATTTTTATGTCGAAGTCTCAAATAATTCTGATTTGATTATTTAAAAATTTACATTTGATGAACTTATTTTTGCCAAATTAAAAACAAAAGTAAAAAATATTTTTTGTGTGAATATAGTTTCAAAGTTTATTTTTAGGTGCGTTCGTAATTATATAAATACGTAGCACCTATAGTCGTCGCTTGGTCCGTCCGTCTGTCTGTCTGTCCGCATATAACAACGCAAAAACTACCCAACCAAATGGTTTGCAATTTAAAATATATTATCTTTGCAGAATTTTGTCGAGACATTTCAAATTTTATTAAAATCGAATGAGATATTAATAAAAATATTTATTAAGAAATTTGATTTTTTTTTTTAAATCGGTGCTTTTTTGTTATAGGAGCTTCCGAAGTTTAATCGTCAAGAGACCGAGATACTTATTTTATGACAGAAATTAATCTGCAGACGATATAATTCATTTCACAGAATTAAAAATCATCAAGATCTGAATATTTATATAACTAGCTGATACATATATATCTGAATATTTATATAACTAGTTAAGATATTTGTATGAACAGTGTCATAAAATATATACTTAACTAGCTGTTTAACCTGTTCTATGCACGGGATATCATGAATTTAATTCTAAAACGTGTGTACGAACGCACCTCGTTTGTAACGTTTGACGTACAATTTCCAACTTGTTTAATATTGTGAAAGGGGGGGGGGGGGGCATTTGTTGTGCTCATTTCTAGAAAGCTTAGGTCAATTTTTATACAAAAAAGATACAACAAAAAAAATCTGATTAGATTAAATAACTTGGTCGCCAGTGGCAACCGTATTTGTCAAGCCCTGATTATAATAATTAATTTTTTTTTTGTCTTTTCTACTGATTCAATATCTGATGAGTACTCTGAAGACTGCATTATACCACATATAATTTACTCTTCTGTGAGATGCTGGGTAACTAATTCTTCTTCAATGCAAGCCACCCAGTTTAGAATCAACATATTAAACAATGGCTTAAAAAAAAATCTAAATCTTAATTTAAAACTTCATTGTTTATATTGTCAATGATATGCAGATATTAGGTGTTTGTGGATTTTAGATATGCAGATTATGCGTAGTCCCCCGTACTATAAAAAAATCAGAACACCGAACCTAGTGCTGTTGGCAGTTATGATAAACAAGTTGCATTTTTTTTTTATATATAAATAAGATAGGATGCAAAAGACAAACAGGAATACTCTTTTAATTATAACACTTCACTGTATTAAACAACTAAGATTATTCTCAAATCCAGAGTTGCTACTTTTTGGCACTATCAGAAACTCGAACACATTTTATGCCTACATTCATTAAATTTTCAGATACTCTTATTGAGATTTCAAAGAACTACGTATTTTTTTTCTTTTTCATTTACCTATAAAACAGTGATTTTCACTATTCTTTGCGAAAGATATCCTTACATCACTATATATGAAAAGTAATAAAGTAAAACCTCTAAATAACATACACCACGGGAGCGCCAAATTTGTCAGCTAATCAGAAATACTCAGAGGTAAAAACTTACGATGAATATTGAAAAAGTGGTCACTAAATAAAGGTATTGGCTATTTGGGAGTGTCTATTACAGAGGTTTTATTGTATGTGCTTTCTTTAATGACAGAAATTTGGCAATTAAATAAGAAAAAGATTGCTATTTAAAAAAAGAGGTAGCTCTGCCGCCTGCAGGTCACATAGTGAGTACCACTACTATAAAGGTAAAGTGTTAACTTTTATATAAAAGAAAACACTCTTAAAGTTTATGTATTAAGCAGATTTTCAGAACATGATAAATCATAAAAAGATAATTATCCATTAGAAATGGACTATAATCAAAGATATACTATATGAATAGAAGGGGGAAAAAAGGAGGCTTGAATAAAAATAAATGAAAATTTGGTACACATAGAAATCAAAACTATTTTGTGAGTCAGAAAAATCACTTAAAAATTGCATTGGTGAGTGAGGAAAATGAGAAGTTAATCTCCCATTTTACATTCAGATTGTGTATCAATTTTAACATAGTTCAGTATAAATTCAGGGATAAAAAGGATAAAATCTAGGAACTCAACATTAATTTAAAGCTAACATTTACTTAATTTTGCAAGTCGATATGTAAGAATAAAAATTTCTGATACTTTATTTTTTATGAAAGAAAAAAAAAATAGTTTAAATTTCATGATTAATTGTATTAATTATAAAATCATTCGTAGAATTTTAATAAGAAACATTTGATGATCAGATAGACGTTATTAAAGAGTTTCTTAATCTGATCATCAAATAAATCTCTTATGACAATTTAAAGACGATTATTTGTATTAATTAATTTTAAAGATAAATAACTTATAAATTACTATGCATATTAAAAATAAATAACAGGCAATAAAATGAATATCAAATAATAAATGCATGAAACTGAAAACGCTGATCATAGTCATTGGCAATACAATTTCTGAAAATGGAACTTTAATCTTAGTTACAAGATCAACAAATAAATTATACATTTATTTACAGAATTTCAAAATTTTCCTTTCCTTTTATCAGATTTGCAAAATGTTTAGGGGTATGCATCTCCCCCGCCCCCCACCCCTCCAGAAAAAAATGGATTACATATAACTACATATTTTGCTCTCATATATAATAAATGCTGGTTTTGATTGACGGAAGTTTTCTTGAGTAATTTGAATATGAACAAAATATTGAAAGACTCACTTGCAGTCAAAGAGACAAGAATTTTGGATACAATTTGCAAACTTCGTAACTTTGATAATTGTAAAGAAGCTTGCTACTCTTTGCACTTACAAATTACAGACATACTTCTATATTAATTCATGTTTGGGATTGCATATGTTTATGCATTGTACGTCCAATAATAAACTATATATATATATATATATATATATATATATATATATATTTTTTTTTTTTTTTTTTTTTTTTTTCCAGATATTTTTTGGCCATTTCCTCTAACTTTGTGATGACTTTTTCTCAGGTTTACTACTAAAATAAATAACTTTCTACTACTCAAACATTAAATTATTTGCCAGAAAAAATAATATTTACCCACTTAACTTTTGAAATTTCACTATACTGATATATATTTAAAATAAATAAATAAAATACAGAATTAAACAGTCTTAAAAAGAAAAAAAAAACTTTTTGCAATGAAAAATATGAATTAGATTTTTATCATTTCTTTGGCTCTTACAATAATTTAAGGAATGAAACATAACATGTAATATTATAACATCCATATGCAATTATTTCAAGTACACATTAGGATATTTTGTTACTAATATAAAAAATTAAATTAAATTAAATATAAATTAAATAAAAGAATATAAACTACTAAAAATATCATTTATTACACTGTATTTAAGTTGTGGAAAAAAAAAGAGTATTTTGAAAAAGATGAAACTTTGGTTCACCATAATAATTTTAATCAAATAAACAGCTCTTTTTTTTATGAATTTTGATTCATTAGCAGTCAATTCTGGCGACATATCCAAATTTGTGATTTTTCCCAGTCTACTAAAATTTCTTAATTGTTTTATATATCTTTCCCAAGTTTCCTAGAGAGTTGGCCACTTGGGCAGTTTAAAAACCATGTATCAATTTTAATGTGAACTATCATCAGAGCAAATATGGGGCAATGATGGGAAAAATAAAACAATAATACAATCAAACTATGATGTCTTTGGTTTTATTTAAGATAGTAAAAGATGGTTAATTTTAATTCTAGATGAAAATATATAGATATTTCTTTTTGCAAATTTTGCATAAATACTGTACTTTTAGGTAGATTTCATAAGAAATACTACCTACCGCATTCTCCCCTATGTTAGAATGTCTGAAATATTTTTGCAGATCTACACCAATCATGACTCCTAGAACATAAAACCACCCCCAATTCAAAACTTTATCTATCTACCTATATCACTTTTTTATGGACATGATAACTTCCACAAATCTCTTCCAAGCTGATACATAAAAACCGAGGCATAAAATCTTGGTCAAGTTCATGAATGGGCAAAATCGGAGACCGGAGGGGGGGGGGGGCGGTAGGGGTGTTTTATGTGAAAACAAAAAATCCCATAACTTCTTAAGTATGATACATATCAAATCCATTTAAAATTATTATTACTTCTAGGAAAAGGGCCAAAAATTTATGTATGACAGATTTTTGATATCATTAAAAAGTGCCTCGGGGGAAGGGAGAAATAGAAGTTTAAGAAGAAAAATATTCATAACTTTGTCAATTCACAAGACATCAAATCTGCTTAAATTTATTATAAATCTACTTCTACAACTTTTACATTGACAAGTTTTTTGTAAGGCCAACTCTTACAGCAAAAAAATAAATAAATAAATAAATAATTTTAAAAAAAATCCCTGCCGGCTCAGCCTACAGGCACAGGTAGATTTCGAAATGGACGGTCCCAACTGCCGCATCATGGCAAAAAGGTCCTTCTGCAGTTCCCAATAAATAGGCGCCCCACAATCTGCATCTTCGAAACCTACCTGTGCCTGTAAGCCAAGCCATCAGGGATTTCTTTTTAAATAGAAAATTAAAAATAACTGGAACAATAAAAATGATTTTTAGAGACCCTCTGTTTATGTATGAGCTTTCAAAACATACAGATGGATAAATATTTGTTTACACTGACTACTCTGACAATTACAAATAGCCTTTGGAATGTCATCAATACGTATTACTATATTTATACAACCTGCATAATTTTATAATAATCATTGATAAGAACAATTTTTTTAATCATGATTACTACAGTATTTTTTTGTTCAAGTGCAGTGGATTAAGAGCTACAGCTGAGTTTAATAAAGAAATAAGTGTTCTAAATATACAGAAATAGGAACAAAACAAAATTCAATATTTTTATCACTGTTATCATTTACATGTCATTAATATTAGCTTTCAATTTGTTAAATGCTAAATATTTGATTGATTATTTGTAAATATTTAAAATAGATGATTACAAACTAAAGAGATGTTTAACATTATTGATAAATATTTAATAAGAAAATTTATTAAATTTTAAGTAAATGAAACATTTTAATTTCTTTACTTCAACTATCACAATTAAATAATTCATAATAAATATTGTTCTATACTCAAATACGAAAACAAAACAATAAGTTACTAGCCAACGTACATTTTATCAAGAGATTTTAAATAGAGATGGGAAAATTAACTCCTGAAGATGGTTTTAACCGAAATGTCGAGAATAATTTTTATTTTTGTGATTTTAATTTTTACATCTCTATTTAAAATCTTGTAATAAATAGTACGGTGGTCAGAAACTTATTGTTTTGTTTTCATATTAAATAATTCAGTTAAAAACATCTTTAAATGCAGAGGGAAAAGGTAACAGCAAAAAATTACATGATTCATTAAAGTCCATAAAACTAAAATTAGAAGTCAATAAACACGAAGCTATAATATTATTTTTAGGTCTTTTTTTTTTCCCTTGATTTCTTCTTGGTTCAAATGAATTTCTATCTTATATTAATATATGTATATTAGTTAAAAGATAAAATTTGTATTAATGGAATTTTAAATTTATGAACACTGTATGATATACAGTTACATATTGACGTATATGGAAAATTCTGGAGAAAAAATTAAAAATTGAATTTTATTTCACCTGTTCCTTATATATATATCTTAAATATTTTCATGTCAAAATATAAATAAATTGTGTAGGGCAATTCTAGCATTTAATATGGAAACTCATGACAGAGGTGGAGAATATCAGCTAGCAAGATGCAATATACTACAGTTTAAAATTTTTATGGCAAAATTTACATTACTGCTAAAATAACTCAATACTACAATGTATTTTCATATTAACATTTGTATAAAACTAAGAAAGATGTGTAACAGGGAAATATTTAATGTAGGGTGTATCATTTTTACATCACAGCAATTGGGAAAAATGCAAAACATGGTCAACCAATAAAAATATATAAAAAAAATTTGTATATCCCATATATTTTGCAATATTTTAAAAACAGTCTAAAAGTTTACCTGGCTTGTCGAAAAATACACTCGCCATTAGCAGGTATATTAATATAATTCTCCACACCTGCTGATTAGTGAATAACTTTCTAGCATGCAAGAGTTTAAGATTAAAATAATAATTTTAAAAAATCTTCAAATAAAATGACATATAAGTTGATAAAATGAAACGATAATAAAATGACATACATCTTGCAGAATTACTGCAAAGAAAGAAATACTGTTACTAGTTCCCGCAGCATTTTTCCACAAATTATAGTGAAACAATATACTATAAGAAAAAAAAAAGAGTTTTAATAATATTTAGAAACAAAGATAAGCAAAGATTATGTAGTAAAAAGAATGATAAATACAAATAAAGATGGAAACTTCCAAATTATAACAATCTTTAAAAGTGATTTTATTTTATTTAACAACAAAAAAAAAAGATAAATTTCAACTAAATAAAACTGGTGTGAATTAATCGAGTAAAATAATTCATTTTGGCTACAGATTCTAATACAAATTTAAAAAAATTAAAACTACACACAGTTGTTAAATAGCAAAATATCATATATTATTTTACACCTGATATGTTGTATTTATTGGCAAACTATATTACTATTTAAATTTTTTTGTAATATTTGTTTTCTTCAGAAATTAAATAAACATAAGAAAAGTAACATTAAGTTAAATGACAAAAATTGTACAATTTATGAATTAAGTTTTAAATAAAATTAAACTTTTTGTAAAAGATAAGTTTTACTTCATACATAGTATTAAAAAAGATGGGGAAAAAAAAATCTCATTTTTTTACACAATCTAACATAAACAAAGGCATTCTGAATGATTAATCACAAAATCTGGGTGAAACCTGCAAAAATTCCCATGAAAACCAAATCCCAACAAACCATCTGACAATGTCACACGAAGTGACTCCCACACGAAAGACTAGCAGATGACACTGAGGGTTAAAAACTTTCAACAGCTGCATTTAAAAAAACAGAGAGAGATGTAAACTTTCTTACCATTATAACCATAGGGTATGTGATAACCAGGTTCAAGGAAAGGGATTCCACAATCGTCAAAGGCAAAATCCAGATGTTGAGCCATGTAAATAGAACAGACAGACACAGAGCAACCACAGCAGCCAACAACCGGCGATGTTCTGAAGCCCAGAAGCTACAGCTTCAAGCCTCGGTCTTTATCGACTGGTGGCTCTTCGCCAATCACAAAGCATGGGGGAGTGTCAGTCCTCATCCCCCCACCCACTACGGGTCTTTCGTATCTCTTCAAAGTTTCCAATTAATTATGGAAAGACACCTGTGGAACAGAACTGAATTTCCCACAGATCAATCTCTGGCACTATGCGGTCGGAAAGCACTAGGTTGGTCACATGATAATTCGCATACACATGCATGCATTCCCCCACAAGTAAGGGAGAGTGAGGAGGCTCTGTATTTACAGCCACAAAATGGGAGGGCAAGTCCATGGGAATTTCACAGGTGGTGTAACTGCTGCCTAATATAAGCTTCTTGGTGGGAGCCACTAAAATCAATGATCTCTTTGTTCAGCTTTTAAATTCAATCTGGTAGAAATAATCTCTCATGATGTGATATTTTATTTAAGATAGAGAGTAATTTTTTGATGTTTTAACTCTTGCATGGTAGAACGTTATACATTAAACAATATTAATACTGAATGTTAGAATTACCATACACAGTTTATTCATATTTTGACATGGACATATTTATAATGTTACACAATAAGGTTTCAAAGTAAATAATGTATAAGGAACAAACACACACATTACAAATCAATATTCAGTTACAATTTTCAGCATATTATAGACAAATAGTTGTATTTGCAAGTATTTCAACATTCAAATACAAAAAAAAATATTTCTATCTTTTAACTAATATATATATTTATAATATGAGAGAAGCAATTACTTTGAACTAAAAGAGAACCAAGAAAGAAACACTTTCAGATAAAAAGAAAAAAAAATCTATATTTTCTGTTAATAAAACATTTAAAAAGGCAACACAAAAATTGACAAAAAGTTATATTTCATTTAGCAAAGAAAATAAATCTAGAACTATGCAAACTGGAGAAAAAATACATTACTTAGTTGCATTACTAATTGTATACAAGCTACTCAATAATATTTAAAATCAATTAGCAATGAAGGTATACGAAGAATAATAAATATGTATATTTATAACTTTATTATAATAGTATAACTCATGTATTTAATTCAATATAATACAGGGTGGTCCAAATAAATCCGGTTCAAAGATGAAAATTGACAAAATGTTATATTTCATTTAGCAAAGAAAATAAATTTAGAACTATGAGAACTGAGGGGGAGGAAATATATATTAGTTAGTAGCATGACTAATTATATACAAGTTGCTAAATAATATTTAAATCAATTAGCAATCAAAGAATAGGAAGAATCATAAATATATATATATTTACACATACAGACATAAATATGTATATTTATGACTTTATTATAATAGTATGATTCACATACTTAATTCAATAATAATACAGGGTGGTTCAAAGAAAACCAGTTCAGACATGAAAATCTCTGCAACACATGAAAAATAAGGAACTATGTAAATTGAGTTTCAGGATGTCCAGGCCATTTTTGGACACTCTGGACCACACTATAGTTAACAACTATGTAGTTATTTAGTTTTTATGCATCATAGAAGCTTTTCACGTCCGGTCCAATTTTATTTGGACCATCCTGCAGAATAAAAGTAGAAAAATAAATGTTTCAAATAAAATAATTATATTACCACATTTTGATGAAAAATCAGCTTGACTTGTGTCCATCCCATTTTCATAATTGGTTGAACTCTGACGATTATTATAAGTTAAATATGAACTAGATGAATTTTCCCGAACATTATGATAGTTCACACTATGACCAAACCTATTTTGAGGTTTGGGGCTAGACAAGTCCACAGGGTGGCTGTCAATAATGTTTTTATCGGGTTGATGTCCATTTCGATTTATATCAGTACACTGAACATGCCCCAAAGACTGATGATTTGTCTGCCTGTTACTAATGTTGGCATCTGTTGTATATGAGCCATTATTCTGGAGGTTTGACTATAAAGAAAAACAAGGGGAAAAAAATCACCATTTTAGTATTTACAACTTTGCATATAGCAAGAAATAACATAATAAAAAATTGGTACAAAACATGTAAAATGAAGTGTAAACTTTTGAAAAAGCTTACAGAAGAAAGAAACAAATGATAATATCTGATTTAAAATAAAATATTAAAAAAAAAAAAAAATCAGAAAATACTCATCTTTAAATTTTTATAAGAATATTCCCCTCTATCAATTATGCAAATTTTGCTTTTAACCAGTTATGTTTGTGTGGTAAAACTTCCCCCCCCCCCCACATTATATAATTTCAACCCATCTATATATATATATATATATATTTAAAAATGAAAAAACATGTGAAAAACAAAAGAGGAGATATTATAAAAAGCAATGGAAAGGATACAGTAGGAATTAAATTTAACAAAACGAAAAATCAAAAATGGAAAACTATGAATATCTTATGGAATCTTCAGAGGAGCTTCATAAGAATATTCATAGTAAATATATGTTAGTTCATTATATATTATACTTCTTCACACAGGAGAAAATTTCAAAAAATATATAAAGCAGTAAACGCTTTTAAACTGTCCAAAACTATATTTTGTAGTAAAATTGTATTTTATCAGAACAATGCTAAAAGTTTTTAAAAAGATTATGATACAAAAATAACAATTTAATATTAAACAACCAATTACCTTACGATATACTACCTAACAATAAAAATACATATTTAAAATAAATAATTTCAAGATTTTAAATTAAATATTTGTGCTTTCTTTTATTATCCTATAATCTAGAAAAGATAATTTATAATGAAACATCATTAAAACATTTTTTTAAAACATTTTTTTCTCACAGAAACTGAAGCAAAAGCACCAGTGTTAAGCAAAGCTCCCCTCCCCCCTATACTACATGTGATATTAAAAATAATTTCTTATTATTATAACTCAATTTTAACAGAAACAGAACTTTTTATGTTACACAGATATTGGGAAAGTTTGAACTTTTTTTCATTTAGTAAAGAATTAAATGAAATGTTAGTAAAATATATTATGAGATATTTATATCTATTCATATGCTTCATAAGTATGCAGTGGTTACACGTGGAATGTTGCTTTTTTAAAGGTTTTGGACAGTAAAACCCACATGTCCTGTCCAAAACCAGTTTTGAATGTCCAAAACTCCAACCCTGATTTGTATTTGTATAAATCATTTTCATTCATTTCAATTTTCAGTGTTACTTTGTAGCTACATAACATAATTCAAGATTAGTTGAGATTTCTTCTCAATAATTTGTTTGTTTTCTCCAATTATGAAATTTTTTTTGAAATACTGTAAAATCAGAATCAGGTATCATTGAACACTTACTTCATACCTCAAAAATATGAAGTTGGTAGACCATTGTGAAATACCATATGTAATAAAAATTCAATATGAAAATGGAAAACGATAGTGAAGAAGAAAAAAAAAAGCGGGGGGTTATTATTAATTGCAAATATTTTAAAAACTTTCATGAGAGTTCACACCAAACTGAAAAATCTGCAAATCAAATTAACAAACGACCACCAAAATCACAGTCAAATTTTAAAGTTGTAAATTAATATTAATAATTAATATAATGTTTTACTTTGATAAATGTAAGATTGCATTTTTATTATATTTAATAATTATTCACACGAATTTCAGATCATTCCATTTCACTTTGAGTGAAATATCAGAAACTCCATAGAAAAATCTATCTATATTTACAGGGTTTGTTCTGAAATTAGTAGGACTCATTTTTAAAAAAGAAAATTATTCATGATAATAGTACAAACGATTAGAATTTTTCAAAGTAGCACCCTTCCACATCTACACACTGCTGCCCACGAGTTTTCCAGTTTTCGTACACCTCCAGGAACGCATGGACCGGATATGCTGTTTAGCTCCCTCGTCACGGCCTGTTGAACCGTTCCTACAGAGCCGTAATGCTTCAACTTGAACGTCGATTTTATTCTCGGGAATATAAAAAAGTCTGGTGGGGTCAATTTAGGGCTGTAGGAGGGATGAGGCAGCATTGCCACATTGTGCTGGGCAAGATACTCCACTACGCGAAACACTGTGTGGCTCGGCGTGTTATCATGATCTCAAAACTTGGGTTTGAGGAATGCTCAATTCATCAGCAATCATTCTGATACTCATCCTACAATCATTGTTCAGTAAATTTTTCACTTGCGACAAATTTTCTTTGGTCTTGCTGGTCAATGGCCGTCCGGAGCGGTCATCGTCTTCCACTCTTTCCCTACCTTCTCGGAACAGCTTGTGCCACTCAAAAAAATCCGATCTACCCATGGCAGCATCACCATAGGCCTCCTTAATCATGCCGTGAGTCTCTTTGCCTGTTTACCAAGCTTTACACAAAATTTGATCATGTATCGCTGCTCCAGAAAACGCTCCATGATTCTCCGTGACGAGGCGTTTCGACAGGGGTTCACAGTACAAGCGACATGTTCTCTTCAACAGCAGAGAGCCGACTGCCGATTTTCCCCAGCATTCCCAATATCCCCCTCCACCGATCACACATGCATGCAGACCGCCTCACGTCCGCTCAGGGAAAAACCAGTCCTACTAATTTCAGAACAGACCCTGTACGTAGTACTCCCGGGCGCAGAATCGGCGCAACGCTGCGACGCACGTCGCAGACTCTTGAGAAGATCTGCAGCCTAATTTTTAACTGTTAGAATCGGTTCGCGATCGGACGCGAAAAAATCATGAATTTCTCCGATCGGCTACGTAAAAGTCACGATTTTGCCAAATTTCGCCGATTGGACGCGTAAAATACGCAAAATTTGCTGATAGGGAGCATATAAATCGCGAATTTCATCAATCAGGTGTGTAAAAATCGTAATTTTTGCCCATTAAGCATGCAAAAATCATGAATTTCGCCAATCGGACGCGTAAAAATCATGAATTTTGCCGATTGGGTGCGTATAAATCGCGAATTTTGCCGATCGAGTGCCTATAAATTGTAAATTTCGCCAATCGGGTGTGAAAAGATCGCAAATTCTGCCGATCGTGTGCGAAAAAACAAGAATTTCGACGATCAGGTGCACTAAAATCGCAATTTTCGCCGGTTAGGCGGGTAAAAATCATGAATTTCACCGATCGGAACAGGTAAAAATCACGAATTTCGTCAATCAAGCGCGTATAAATCGTAAATTTCTCCGATCGATTGCGTATAAATTGAAAATTTTGCCTAACGGAACCCAGCTCCCCAGCACCTCAAAACAAAATTCTCTCTGTGCTACTAATGGTGGCCTTCGACAGCCCAGTCATTTTTGTAAGTGGCCCTTCGCTTAAAAAGGTTGTGTACCCCTATGTTAGAGTTTAGAAAAGTAAAACTCTGCTAGAAATTATTTGCCTTGTGCCATAGTAATACGATCTGTGCCACACACGATTGACGAGCTCAGATTCCCGAAACCGAATTCAACTGACATGCTCATTCGAACATCACCACCACTGAATTCAGGTGATGTGGCTGCTCCAACTCAATCGAAAACCACTTTTCTTCCTGCTCCATCGACATCTTCTGCAGTGCAAGTGCTGCCACCCGATTTGGGCATGGCAAAATTGCTGCAAGTAATATTTAATATTATCCCATCTATATATAAATTTTGATATTATCACATTATATCAATCTTTTAAAAAATTTTAGAAGTTGGCGTTCAGGTGTTATTTTTACTGTTATTGTATTTTCTAACTTCAGAAATTTTGACAAATTTTATGAAAGATTTTTCAGACAATGTATGGGTGTTAAAAATTCTGAGGACAAAGGTAAATTATTTTTAAAAGTACTTTCCTTTTATATTAATCACAAATAATTGGGGGGGGGGGGGGGTTGAGTGAATGTAACGTAATGCGAGGGACGTTTGTCCTTAAGTTCTGCAGACTGTTTTTAAAGTTTCTACTTGTGTTGCAGACTGTAGAAAAAAATTCTGCTGCTGGGGTAGTACTAATGTTTAAAATAATGAAATAAATCTTCTGAATCTTTCGGAAATAAATCCTTTGGAATAATATTGCATGCTGGAAAGTAAACAGTAGAAAATACATGAGCTAGTTTCCAGAACAAATTTTTCACTTTAATAGGAAATTTGAAATAAAAAATTAGACTAAGCATGGAACTTTTTTGCAGGTAAAATTTTTACTCCGAACTAGAGGTGTAACGGATATCCAGCAAACATACTGTATCTGGCTGATCCGGCCACTATGCCGGATAATTGGCAGTAGTCGGATATTATGATTATTCGACAGTACATCCGGCCTGAAATTTTTTCATTGAACTCATTGTTAAAACTTCCAGATTATATGGCTTAGAGATTAATCTTGAAAAATACAAAGCATTAATTTATTAAGCTAAAAATAATTTAGTTATATTTACGGCAAATTGTGTTTCTAAACCTATAAAAGAGCAAACATGCAGATAACTATAACTATTCATACACATGTGCCAGTCTGTAAATATAAGCAACAGACACAGTTAAAATTAAAAAAGTAGCAGAATGACTCATCAAATAAGAACATTTTTTTTTTACTGTGTTAGTAGCAAGCAAGAAGTTTTCTGTTCCCATGACACAAAACTTGTTTTCATAAGGTAAAATGGTGCATAGATTAGAATGAAGTTCAAGATATTAAATAAAACATTTTGCTACAAAAATATTCGGTTTTAAGTTGTTTTCGTGAAAATAATCTACTATTACTAAACTAATAGTTTACTATTAAATTTCTAATTTTGTTGTTCTGTTAGTAGCAACACTCAAGAACTTTCTTTCACTCAAGAACACTCTTTTTGTTATCACAACATAAAAAACTTTTTTAAGTATTAAAACAATAAAAGATAACGAGGGGAGTTTACACCTTGAACATCACACTGTTAAAGAAAAAGGGGAAGATAGAAGTATTAAATATTGTCATTCCAAGGTATTCAGTAGTAAGTTTTTCTCATAAAATTAATTTATTATTACTAAACTATTTAGCTGATACTATTATAAACTAAAATTTTAAAATAATGTAATTATAATATTGGTACTAAAACTGAAATTATCATAAAAATAATTGTTAATAGAAAATTTAAAAATTAGATAAAAAAGAAAATAACATAGTAATAGCTAGCTAATCTAAACCCACGTTTAATTTCTTTAAAAATAAATAAAAATTTAAAAAGGACAGATCGAAACATACTGCAGCCGGATATCTGGCTGCAAGTGCCAAATTGACATCCGTTGCATCTCTACTCAGAATTTCAAAAGTAGGAGTTAAATTTCTGAAAAATCATCAATTGATGGGTTAAAAGCATGTGAACTTGCTTTATGATTAAATAATTAATCGTGCTCCAAGTTCCATATTTATAAAATGACATGTATTGTGGACATGTTTCAAAAAATTGATGGCTGCATTGACGTTGATGTCACTAACATTAACAATTGGTTGAAAGTTGACAATGACGGAGGTTAACCTGCACTGACTAATGAAGAGATAATCGCCTCCTGCTCATCTAAATAAAGTGAAACACATTGTACAGATAAAATCAGGACTGATGATGATAATTCTTCAACTATAAGCCATGCTGAGGCAGCAACACAGCTAGATCAATTGTGGTCTATTTTGAGCCATAAACAGATACAACACCAAATGATCTTCTTGTACTCAAACGGCTGTGTGACCACAAGCGATATTCAAAACTACAACAGCAGAATATCACAACCTTTTTTAATTCAGACTACACGTTCTCCAATTCTGTAAAACAATGTTTGGATTTGACAATATGCAATGATTTGTGCAATAAATAGTTGATTTTCTGTAAGTATGTTTTATTTTAATTTCTTTTTTACACGATCTCTGGTTAACCCGAATTTTCGATAACCTGGACTTGCTCCTGTGCAAATTAGTATGAATTAACGAGGTTTTACTGTATATATTAACACGGTTTGTTTCTAAAATATACTTCATACCACTTTATCTTATATATATATCTTAAAATACAATTATGTTAAAAATATTTTTGTCTACAGCCAATTTAAGTTGTTTTTAGAAAATGGAAAAATACGGGCAAACCGCTCAGAGGGTTAACAATATGTTATGCATAATATATACATAGAAAGTGATGTACATACATATTCATAAATATGAAATTTATTTAATGAAGATAATTCAAATTAACGGACTGGAGAAATAATTACAGCTAAAAAACAATAGAGCTTATCGATGTTAATTCCTTTTTTCACCACCAGGGGGCGCTTCTTATTTCTGTTTCTATGGGCCGGATCATGACGGGGTATGGCTCATTCGACTCGACATCGATAGAGGATACTACAGCTTATCGATTTTTGTTCAGAGTTTCACCACCAGGGAGAGCTTTCCTATTTCTGTTTCTATGGGAAGGATCTTGACGGGGTTATGGCTCATTCAACTCAACATCAATAGAGCTTACCGTTTTGAGTTCGTTTTTTCACCACCAGGGGGCACTTTCCTATATCTGGTTCTATGGGCATGAAGACGACGGGGTATGGCTCATTCGACTTGACACTGAAAGCCTTAACGATTTCAGTTATGATCGTATAAAACAGATTGTACCACCTGGTGGTGGAAGGCGGAACTAACGTTACTGCAGCGTGTGTGCAGCACGACTGCTATACGGTGCCGCAGGCAGCGGGGACACGAGCCGGAGGTTCGTTCAGTTAGAGGTTTATACTATTTGATGTGCAAATTAAGGGATTATCCGGTGCATGCGTAGCTCGACCGGTATACAGTGCCAAAGGCAGAGGGAACCAGGGTCGGAGGTTCGTTCGGTTAGAGGTTTATACTATTCAATGTGCAAATTAAAGGATTATCCGGGGCCGAAGGCAGCGGGGACCCGCGTCGGAGGTTCGTTTGGTTCAAGATTTTACAAGATTTGAGGCACCGATGTAAATTAGGGCCCCGCTAGCGGGCGAAGCCAGCTAGTTTATTTAATGAAGATAATTCAAATTAACGGGCTGGAGAAATAACTACAGCTAAAAAATCACAGGTTTTTGTATAAAGTAATTTTGTCTCTCTCTATTCGCAAAGAGAAGATAATGTACTAATGGGTCAGTATGTGATTCAATATTAAAATACGATATTTAAATACAGCTAAATGCTTCAGAAATGCTTTTATTTTAATGCTTTATTTAAGTGCAGCTTCAGCTCCATCTCTGCGAGAACCTGCACATTTTAAATTAATACTGAAATGCAAATATTGAATGAAGATGCTGTTTTCTTACCACTTCTAATATTCCCCCATTGCAATGAGTATTCCGCTGTTGTTAACATTTTGCTTTCCTACAACACTTGCTCCTTTTTCAGCTGACAACTGATAATTGATTTGTAAATAAATGTTAAAAAAACACAGGGGAAATAATTTTTAACCACTATAAATTTTGAAAAAGAAAAAGAAAACTAGTCGGATGTGCCAATCCCAAAACTTTCTTTTATCTCACATAGGTTTCGCATACACTAAAAAGAATCAGCAACCAATTTATATCAAGGTCTAACTGAATCTAAAGTTTTATTAAATTCCGTGCATTAGTTCTTGAGATAAAACTATTGCTAAAATCGTGTAAATCCTGCAACATTCAGCATAGCAGCGCCACCTGTTGGAAGATTTAGAACAAAACCTAATCAACAACAAATTATGACAACGTCTAACTGAATGTGAAGTTTGATGAAAATCCGTGCATTAGTTCTTGAGATATAGTTATTGTGATAATAATGAAAAAAGTAGCATAGCAGCGCCACCTGTTGGGCTATTTACACCAAAACAAAATCAGCATCTATTTATGTCAAGGTCTAACAGAATCGAAAGTTTGATGAAATTCCGTGCATTCGTTCTTGAGATATAGCTATCGTAAAAATAATGAAAAAAGTGGCAAGGCAGCGTCACCTGTTGGATATCTACACCAAAATGTAATCAGCATCTATGTATATCAAGGTCTAACTGAATCTGAAGTTTGATGAAAATAAATGCATTAGTTCTTGAGATAGAGCTACTGCGGAAATCGCAAAAAATGCAGCATAGCAGTGCCACCTGTCGGACGATTTTCACCAAAAACTAATCAGCACCAATTTATGTTAGCGACTAACTGAGGAACAGATGTTTTACAGTCACGCACCAATGTTTGGCGACTTTTTGGTTGGAACGATTTTCAAGTTCGCGCCAAACCAATAACTTAATACAATAGCTAAGTTGCCATTAAAGGAAAAAATCCCCTAAATTTGGCAACTTTTTTCCTTTTTATAACCGATTAAAAAAAGAAAAACTGTGCGTGAGTGTATGACATCCAACTGAATATAAAGTTTTATTAAATTTCGTGCATTAGTTCTTGAAATAGAGTGCCCACAAAATTTTTGTCATAGACAGACATTTTTAAAAGACAGTCAAAACGTGTTCAGGACCTTCTAGAACGTATAAATCCGTCTAAAACCGGAAGTCGAAAATTTTCATGAATCCAATACTTTCTTCTTGTAAAGATAGAAGAAAGTAAAAAAATCGCAAATAATCCAGTCAGATTCTCGCGAATGTTATGTTTTTCCGCATTTCCATATTCACAAATGTTAAAACTCTGAATGATGAGGGATTACTGCACTACGAAAGAAGTATTTTACGAACCACCTACTTATAGAACAAAAAAAATGGTGAAAAAAAATATTCAAAATATGCAAGTAAATATGGTAAAATAAATATAAGGTTCCAATAAAGTATGTAAAATTGTAAAGAACTGGTAATTTATCGCCCAATCTTGGCGAGGGCACCTTCTTCTGATTTAAATAAAACAAAACTAAACATAAAAGAATAAATCTATAAATCAGTTGTTACAAAAATAAACTTTATAAATCTTGAGCTTTGAAATACATTTAAAAAAAAAAAAACTTTTCTTAGGTAACAATGAATTTAAAAACAAAATATATATTCATATTTACCTGACTAGGAAGAGTATATGATGAAACATTTTGTGATGTACTACTAGCAGTACTATAATATGGGGCCAAAGACATTGTCATGAAATTGGATTCTTCACTTTGTGAATAGTTGGAAGTTTCTTGTGGAAACCCATAATTGTTAACCTAAGATAAGAAATAATGCATGATTAAAATCAACATAGAAATCATTACTGAATATTTAGCATAAAAAAATACATAAAAACTTTGATAGTTAAAGAGTGTTATCAGTATTCACTTCATGGATGTGTCAAAAAGCAGCCAATTTGGATTTGAAAGGAATGAAAAAAATGCAAAAAATCTCCCCCCTCCCCCACAGACTATTTTTTTATTTAAGTTTTTATGAATGAATGCTTTCTTTTAACATGGCATCATTATCTCAGGTGGCAGCATTTTGCATTTTCAAAATCTGTTGTCTCAATCTTAGTACCAGCAAAATAAAAAATGTTGTAAATTAGATCATTTTACAAAATCATGGCTCTTGAATATTTTGGACCCTAATTTGAGAATGACAGAATGCTTCATCAGTAAAAAGTAACATCCTGAACCCCAAAGCAGAATATGCTTAAATGTGCAACGTGTATCGCAGAAAAATGGGCTTCTCTGCAGAACATTTCAAATTTTCATTTTCAGCGAAATTCACCATTTTGAGTTGTCGGAAAAAAATATACGAAATTCGTCAGTCAATCGTGAAATTTTTCAATCAGTCGGGGGAAATAAATTACCAAATTCATTGATTAGTCGCGAGAATAAATTGCCAAATTCACCCGTTGATCAAGGGAAAAATTTCAAAAATATTGCAAAATTGTGAAATTCATCAGTCAGTCGTGAAAAAAATTGTGAAAATCTAAAAAAATTGTGAAAATCTAAAAAAATTGCGAAATTTCTCGATCAGTTGCAGAAAAAACCCATGATTTAACCAATCAGTCGCGGGTAAAAAAATGAGAAATTCAACAGTGGATTGTCTGAAAAAAATCGCAAAATTCTTCAATCAGTTGTGGGAAAAAAAGCACGAAATTCGTCAATCGGTTACAAGGAAAAGTCACGAAATTTGTCAGTTAATCGAGAGAAATATCTCAAAAATATTGAGAAATTTTTCAATTTGTTGCATTAAAAAAATCACGAAATTCACGAGTCGATCCGGAGAAAATAGGAAATTCAGTCGGTCACAGAAAAAATTCACAAAATTTGTAGATCGGTCACAGGTAAATATTGTGAAATTTTACTGATAAATGGGAACTCTAAACGTAAAAACATGACTAAACATGTATTTCGGAGATTTTATAATTAGAGTCTAAACAAACCAGTTCAAAATATGTCTTTTGAACAGGACGCAAGAGTGTCCTTTTTGAGAACAGTTGTGCCCTTTTTAAAAACAGTGTGCTTTTTAAAAAATATTTCGTTCCTTTTATTCTAGAGTCAACACTATATTCATTACTAATAAAAAATTTGAAATTTTATGTACAGTAAAGTTGCCTACAACAAATGTAAACTTGTTCGTTGTAGAACCAGGGTTCGATGCAGGGTTTTTTTTCTCTTGGGGACCATTTTGAGAAAAACAAAAGTTATTTTTGTGAAATTTATCATATTTTTGTGAAATTTATTATATGTTTGTGAAAAATAACATTTTGTTGCGAAAGATGAAATCCAGCTACTCAAATTCAAACCAAGCACTTAATAACTTCTTCAAGTCCTTCTGCTAAAGTTTTCGTTTCTGGTGAACTTGTTTTATTGCAAATGACACATTTTAAAACATAAAAATAATAAATGGAGAGTATGTTTTCATGGAATGGAATTTTGTGAAGGGATCTTAAATAGGCTCCAAATTTTTCCTGCATCGACCCCTCAGAACATTACAAAATATTCTGCTTTGGGAGTCATGAACTATACTTTATCATAACACTGAAAATCTTTTAGAACTGCATCAAAACGACATAATTTTTCACTGACATTTTATTCCGACAGTAGTGAGACTAGGGCTTCTGATCTGTAATTTTGAAGCAAGTAGAATTAAAAGTCTGTGAAACTGATATCATTGTGATGCAATTATTTTTTAAATATCAATTTTATGAATTAAAATCTACGCATGAATATAGATTGTTTTAAATGAATGTATGAATAATAACATTTTATTGTAAATGAATAAATGGAAATTGTTCTGCATGAAAAAAAGACATCACCTGAAAATAAGATCTAGTGTGTCCTTTAGAACAAAAATTAATATTGGGACTTAAAACGGCCTATAGAGGCGCTGATTGCTGCCGTTGGTACAGGAGAATTGGCCCTTTAACTAATGCTAAAGTGCCATTGAAACCATTATTTACTGTAAACGCGTTTAAAAGTGTTAGACATTTAAATTTGGATAATTTTTACTTCGACATATAAGCACAGAACACAAATAGCACATGAAATCTGAAATTGTGCATAAAAATAATCATTATGAACAAATTAAAAATGCATGTAACGCAATGGGATTGCAAGGGATTTTCCTGAAGGGAGAAGTTATATCTTTTTTCCACCAGATGGCGTATTCGAGCGCTTGAATTCCCAATCAGACCCAGTCTTCTTTTTGGGGAAATGCTCAAACGTTTTGCCAAAGCGTTTTCTGCAAAAAAAAAAAACTGAGCAAACGGTAGAAAAAATAAAAAATGATTTAAACTTACAATAATAATAATAATTAAATGCTCATTACAAATAGATTAGAACAACCCAGAGAAATATTTATTTATCAATAACAAAGATTATCATAATCGACAATTTTGAAAGTGATTTAGATAACAATACTTCAACAAGAAATCATCCAAACTAATGATACATAATTTAGACGCATAAAAGAAAACTTTTCATTTTTTCAACTTTGTAGTAAAGTGAAAACTAAAGTTTAGATATTTAGAAAGAGATAATATTTCATAATACAATGCTGCACTCCATCAATGTTGAGATCATGGCCTGCAAATTAAAATAAATATTGAAATTGAATTCACATAGCCCTGATAATGGAAAGAGAATTAATGTTTTACTTGGCAGAATTTAATTGGTGAAACCTTTTTTAATTTTACCAAATTAGTGACATGATAATTCTAATACTATTTTTCTTTGTTTTTAAAAAAAAAAAAGTTTCATTAAATTAAGGGTACTTCTGTATTACAGGGACTTCCGAGGAAGAATCGCCAAGTGATTAAGATTTATCGCTAAATTATAAAGCAATAGATACGATGTATATAACATTTTATGATGTATATGATCAAGTTATAGTTATAGTAGTATATGGCAGGGGTTCTCAAACTATGGTACGTGTACCAGTACACAAAGCTCTGGCTAATGGTATGCGAGAGTGCGATGCTGGTACATAAAACGAAATACCAGCATAATATTATAAATTCAAAAACGGCATGAATTTATCACTTTAGAAATTTTCGAATAAAAATTAGAGACTGTAAACACTTTGTTGTTGTCACTAGAAATGTGTGTTATAGCTAACTCTCTGAAATTTGCACATGCTGCTTATGCTATAATCAGTTTTCCAGAACTAAACACATGTAATTATTACAATTATATGGAAAAAAAATTAATTAGCAGAAAAACTGCTTAAAACATGTTTTTTAAATTGTATTATCTGAAGATAAAGTCTGAATCTGTGAAAGATGGAGGAGCTTGTTCGAATGGGAGGAGTTAAAACAAAAAAAATTCCAAGTGTAATTTATAACTTTTTTTTGCACTAGTTATTTCAGTGTTGAAGCTTTATTTGAAACATAATTCATTATTTATTTAAGTCTGGCAATTGAAAGTTTTCTTTTCTTCTGTATCAAACGTGCAAGTTTCTTTCTATTTCATGGAAATCGGTTTCTAATACAGTAAAGTTATTTAAGATGGTGATTTGAAATCTAACAAAATACGGGGAAGTTCCACTTTCACAGTTTTTTTTTATATTAGCACTACATTTGATACCTGGTGGTACGCGAAAGTATGGACTTCGATTTAGTTGGTATGTCAGTCTAAAAGTTTGGGAACCCCTGGTATATGACATGTGTATAAGATGTGTATGACATATAAGATGTACATAATATGTATATAATGATGTATAATGACACATATATGTTGGAATATCAGTATATAATACATATATAAGTTTTGTGATGATCTTGGAGCAATCATAACTGCAACCTTGCCATAATCGTAACTGTGGGGGGACACTTTAACAAAGAAGTACCAAATTAAGTTACTCTCAGGTAATACATCATTGTTGTATTAACATAAGATTAACATGAACAATAAAAATATTTAATTGAATACTTAAGTTAAAAGAGAAAATACTCATTGGTTATTGTCAGAGAATGGTTTAAATACCAAATCTGTCAATTAATTTGTTCAAAAATGTCTTGCAACTGTAGGTATGGTAGCTCAATCGAAAATTCCATTTGGACATTACGGGTTCACACACATAGATGATGAAAAACAAAACTGATTCATGAGGCATAAAAATGTTAGGATATACCAACATACAAAATCGTAAAATTAGCAAAAGCAGATTTAGGCGATCTTGAAAACAAAGATAATATTCTAAAATTTCATAGTCTATATTTTATAATGATTACAATATTTTCCTTACACTAACGGGGATCACTCTAGAGAGTTTCAGAGGGGCGGCCTGCCCTCATGCCCTCTTTTTAGATAAAATCCCACCCTCCTTGCCCTTTTTCGAGGTAGGATTCTACCCTCCTTGCCCTTTTTCCAGGTAGAATTTTACCTTGCTTCTTTTCCTGGTGAGAATCCTGCCTTGTTTGCATTGTACTTTCTAAAATTCTTTACCTATCTTTTACTTTCAGAATGCTAGTATAGTACAACAGGAGTGCTCTTCTTTCTCTCTTTATTTCTCTGTGAAATGCCCTGGTATGTCTAATCTTTGACTTTGAGTGATTCATCTTTCCATTTATCATTTTTTCCATTGAACAAGACATAAAGGGTAACTATGGGTCATTGATTAATTTCACCTTCTCTAGTGAAATGTAGTATTAGATCAGGCCTTCTGGCCTTTGACCACATGATAACTTACATAAGTTCTATAAAAATTTTGAGAAGTAGCTTTAGAACTTTTATTTTGTAGCTTTTTCAAAACCAGATTTTCTAAAACTGGGAAAAAGTTATCTGGTGAACAAAAGTTTTAGAGAGAGAAGTTTTTGAATATCATAGGAAAATGAATGACTGTAATTGTAGTAAACAATTTTACAATGAAAATCGAGAACATAAGTTTCATTTTGCTATTTTTAATACTTTTCAAACGGTGAAGTTATGGAAGTTAGAAATGTTACTGGATTTTTTAAATTAAAGAATACTTTAAGCTGTTGCCAGACTTCCCTCCCCACTAGTATATTAGTATATGCACTTATTACAAAAATGCCCTTTTATGAAATGATGTGCCCTTTTCAACAAAATTGCCCTTATTATGTGACTAGCGGCCCTCCCTCGCTTTGCTTCGGGTTAACCTTGAAAACCTTCATCTCTTTGTGTTTTCTGTAGACCTTTTTAATGTGTACAATAATTAGTACATTATTTTGATAAATCTTGTAGGGTTCAGCCTGCGTTTGCAATGTATAAGCGGAAAAAATGAAATTATTTACGACATCACATTAAAAACCTAAAAAATAACAGTATTTCTCCACTATTTAATGGATGTTATTATACATATAAACCTTCCTCTTGAATCACTCTATCTATTAAAAAAAACCGCATCAAAATCCGTTGCGTAGTTTTAAAGATTTAAGCGTACATAGGGATATAGCATATAGGGACAGAAAAAGCGACTTAAACCTCAAAAATAACAGTATTTCTCCACTATTTAATGGATGTTATTATACATATAAACCTTCCTCTTGAATCACTCTATCTATTTAAAAAAACCGCATCAAAATCCGTTGCGTAGTTTTAAAGATTTAAGCGTACATAGGGATATAGGGACAGAAAAAGCGACTTAAACCTCAAAAATAACAGTATTTCTCCACTATTTAATGGATGTTGTTATACATATAAACCTTCCTCTTGAATCACTCTATCTATTAAAAAAAACCGCATCAAAATCCGTTGCGTAGTTTTAAAGATTTAAACGTACATAGAGATATAGGGACAGAAAAAGCGACTTTGTTTTATACTATGTTAAGATGTGCACCATGCCCTTTTTTAAGTTCTAGAATGATCCCTGCACTAAGTGTGTCTGGAAAGTAATAATAATAATAAACAAATAAATAAATAAAAATATATAAATATTTTACTAAGCAACATAAGAATGAAAAACAAAATCCACAAATACATTTCAGTTAAAATAAATTTGATTTAAGAGATACTTGTAAATATAAGAGTGTTTTACATTTTAAATGTGCAAAATATAAACCACAAAACTTAAAATTAATATTTTTAGCATTATAGTCAAGAAAATACACAAACCTTTATAACGGTAACTAGCAATTTAGAACAGAAGCTGACATTTTGAAAAAAATTTTACATAATGCAAATAAAAACTATATAACAATTTAAATTTATTATAACAGAGATTGAAAAATATCTTGAAATGATTGGAGCCAGGCTAGAAAATTTAGTTCCCCACTTGGTAACAGAATAGTTGTGAGTGAATTTCATAATTAATTCTAACTTAGACTTAAAAAAAAAAAAAAACTATTGATGTTTATTATTTTTATACTACTACTGGACATTGCACTAAACAAAGATATCATTAAAAGTTATTTGAAATTTTAAAACTGATGGCGCACAGAGTGCGCCAACAGTTTTCAGTTCATCAGCCCATGTCTTTAAAGGTTAATACACTTAGAAAGTTGTCAATAGGGATGTAATGAATTTTTGACTCCATTCTTCCCTTTTGCTGAATATTCAGTTAGTTGTTGGATATTTAGCTGAGTAAATTCAGGATAAAAATATTTTTCTTCTTTTTTTCGCAAATGCTTTTTTCTCAAATTTAAACTTTCTACTCTCTGACACATTCTTACAGCCATTTTCATGCTTAAATACACAAAATTTGCAAATATTCTTCCTCACAAGTCAAATAGGATTTCTATATTTCCTTTAAAACTTTAAAGGCGAAGAATTTTTTAAAAAGTGATGTCAAAATTAGAGATATAAGCCGATTTCAGAGACACAACTATGAGAGGTCAATCGATCATTTATGTAATATATAGTTATAGAAAAATACTATTCAAATCTAAAGCACTTGAATATTAATGCCTACAAATTTCATATACATATAAAAATGGCTTTTTTAATGTCACTGATTCGCCTGGTTCATCAATATTATATTTTTTTAAGAACAGAATTAAA
The DNA here is from genome assembly GCA_963931845.1 of Maratus michaelseni. Classification (NCBI taxonomy): domain Eukaryota; kingdom Metazoa; phylum Arthropoda; class Arachnida; order Araneae; family Salticidae; genus Maratus; species Maratus michaelseni. The sequence goes on from OZ007600.1 coordinate 194,332,579, forward strand.
TATATTTAATATAAAATATTACAAAATAATATTTCAGCATATTATTAAATAAATTTCGTAACACTAACTGAATTTTAACTTAAAGTTGTATTTTGTTAGATTGTTTATATTTTAAATAAATACAAATAATGATGTTATGTTAATAAACGTATTGTTCTAGTTGCATGTTTAAGTACCATGCATTCAAACAAGCATGGTTATTTTAATTAATAAAATGTAAGCTATATACCACAGGTTTTAAATGCATATATAAATATGAATTTTAATGCACAAACTCGTAATAAAATTTACTTCACCAAGGGTTATGATAGGAAATATATCAGCCGCTCATTATTTTTTAATATAAGAAAGGATAAAAGAATCACAGGATAATAGAAGTGAAGAATATTCTTTATATTTTAAATGGAATTAACTTATAATACTAATTTACAGAAAATCCATTTTATAAGTCTAAATACAGTAAATTTCCATTAATGCAGACTTTCATTTCCATGGAAGGCCATTTATCATCTACACCAACGGAAGTCTGCATTAAATGATGTAAACACTTAAAATAGTGTCAAATAATCCCATTGAATAAATTTAATTCAGTTTTTGGTACTTATGTATTATATGGGCCAGGTCATATAAACTGTGCCAACAATGGCACCGGAAATATTAATTACACAGTAACCCTTATTTTATCGCTTTCTTCATTTTAACTGCATAGTTAATATTATATACAGTAGACTCAAATCCCTCAAAGCCATAACGATCATGACTTTTTTACCAAATACATTTATGTATTCTATTAATCAAGCTTTTTGGTTTTTAAGTATGACTAAACATAAAATAAAACTTTGTTATTTGAAGATTTTGATGTGAAATATTAGTGTATATTTATAAGGAGAGTTTCACTGAATAATTAAAAAAAAAATTATCTCATCATTATGCATATTTAGTTACGCATTATAAATTATTTACTTGACCTTTACTTTTAATAATTAAAAAATATATATTGATAAATTTTCTTACTTTACTTTATTGTAATCATTCATAATAATTTCGAGTGCATTATTAAATTCAAATTACTGTCTAAAAATGTAAACAAAACAATGATCAGAAATCTGCAAAACCTCTGGTTTTAAAAGCTATGCGGATTCAAGGGATTCTACTGTAGACGTTTTATTAAAGGCAGTGCAAAAGTATTTCTATACATATAACTAAATAATATGATAAAATCATAGGTATAATATATTCATTGATACAGTATGATATTTACATAATTATGTTATATTCATTCTGGTGTGGGCATAACAAACCGCAGGAAATATAGCTACCATTGTTATTTGCTAAAATCCGTCAATTTGATACTATGTATTTTAAATGTATATTAAATTACTGTTTTGTATTATTTTAATTTGCTTTGTATTATCATTTTTAGCGATTTTGTGTTTATTAAATGTACATTAAAGTACTTCTTTGAAAATTATGGGGTTTGAACACGTTGGGAAACAATAAATAAAATCAGTGATCGACAACCATTTTTTGGCGATCTTACCTGGCCAAGATAATACACAAATACACAGTTTTTGACAGAAATTAAATAGGTTACCCGCTTTATGCTAAAAGAAGTGCAACTTTTTCTTTACTTTAGTAATTTTAGTAGAAAAGCAAGTTAATAATATCAATAACGATTTGTTAATGCAAGAGAATAAATTACTCAGAACAAACAAAATATGCAAAGAAATTGCTGTATATACGTACATAATTGAACTTTAATTAAAGTAATCTCTCAATTTGCTTTGCAATAATTGAATTAAATGATATTTTTACTGTCATATGGGTCATTCCATGGTAACTTCCGTTACATTTAGAATAATTTTCTTTAGTAATTTTTATAATATAACACCAACAAATGTTGAAAATGTAATGTTGATATGATTTGTTAATTAAACCTATCAAAAGCGAAATTTGGATGAAAATTACCTACCTTGAGTACAATTTTTTGAACACTGTCCGTTATATTTATTATGGTAACTTATGTTCTTTTTATCAGAAACGTAAGTGTTACCATAGTAAATATAATTTTTAGCATTCAAGAAATAGTACTAAATTTAAGTAATTTTTATCCAAATTTAGCTTTGTTAGGTTTAATCAACAAATCATATAAACATTACATTTTGAATATTTTTTAGTGTTATACGTATTACTAAAATTGCTGAAGTTAATTATTCTAAATGTAACGTAAGTTACCATGGAATGACCCATATTCCAATTTTCCCACACATTCAAAAGTTTGGAATGTTAGATCAGATTTTAATCTGATAATATCAGCAAACTGCAAACAACATTGTTTTTAATTATAAACTAGTTGTTAATTTACTTCCTCGCCTTTAATGTCAACCTTGGCTGCAAACCCGATTATGGCAGATTAGTTAAAATCTTGTTGAAATAATTATGAAAATAATAATTTATACAGCTTCAAATGTAAACAAATCTAAACAGACTAGACCATGGACTGTGATTTCACTATTGCACAAACAACATCATAGGCTGTGTTCACAATTTGTCGGCGTGATAGGATACATGAGATCAACTCAGGCAAAATTCAAGACATTCAGGAACAACATCTATGATTTGTATTAGGGCGATACCACCGTTACGCGTGTGACTTTTAGAGAGTGTTTTTTTTTTTTTAATTGAGACAAATTTGGAAGTGAAATTATTTAGATAATGTTTTACTTTTTTCATTACTATTACAGGACACATACAGAATCATTTTTGTAGTGACACCTTTAGTCTAAAGTAATAACAATTTTTTTTTTTTTTTAAATAGTAAAGTCGTTGTTACACGTCTGGTTTTTCTGAGTCACACACGTAACAATTACTTTACTACTTAAAAAAAAAATTGTTATAACTTTAGACTAAGGGTGTCACTACAAAAATGATTCTGTGTGTCCTGTAATAGCAATAAAAAAAAGTAAAACGTTATCTAAATAATTTTACTTCCAAATTTGTCTCAATTTGCAAAAAAACACTCTCTAAAAGTCATACACGCAAGGGTGGAATCGCCCATTAGATAGTTAGAATGAAACTAAACTCAATGAGCTGATTTTAACATATAAAACTAACTTAAAAACTTATGACAATATTAAGTAAACTATATAACAGAAAGTTTATTTATGAAATATATATCTCTGGAGGCATTTTAAAGCTTAGTACTAATTAGTATAATGTTACAACCTACTAATGCCATGTTCTTTATGCAGAAGTTATTAGTTAATTAGAACGCATTTTAGCTTAATAGAACAAAATAATAAAGGGTAGTAAGAATAAGTCATCACCTTTTTACTAAGCTGATCTTTAAATATCTTAGTTATAATAAACAACAATAAATTAAACTCAAAATCAGTTCACACTACCTTTTATAGCAATTACTATAAGAAATGCAAAATATTATCAACAATAAATTTCAAAACTAAAATATCCAAAAATATTTAAAATATAAATTTTAAATATGTAGCATCATTTTAATAGAATTGATAAAAAAATATATATATCTATAAAAGTGATAGATCAGATCAATATTAGAAATAAATTTCGGTAAACATCACTACTTATAAATTAGTTTATATTCACAAACAAATTAAAATATTAACAAATAAGTAACATTGTACTCATTTAATAAAAAATCGCTTGGAAATTAAAAATCATGCATCAGAAGCATGTAAATGTGAAAGAATACAGAACTATTAGTAAAAGCAAACACTTTGTTTTATAACAAAAAATTACAAATGTTTACTACGATAAATCAGAATGTTATAACTCTAACGTTACAAAATACGAAAAATTGAATTTGCATATTTTAAATAACAATAATATGACGTAAAATTTGCTTTTACTCGGATTACAATATATTTGATTTAATTAAAATATCGAGAGTAATGTCGTTGACAAAATATTAAAAAAGTTCGGAAAATAATAAAAATGCTTTGGCGGGTAATCCCGACGATAAAAAAAAAACATTTTGCTACACGAAAAAAGATTATTCATATTAAATAAACAAATAATAAATGTTAATACGTATTCAAACAATTCCTCCGTTAACTGACAAGCAACAAGTTTATTTTTATTTTTTTCAAAAAGTTACAGTGCAAAACTAAATGACAGCTGTTTTTAAAACTTCCCTTGAATCAAAGTTGTTCTATAAACAAATAACAAAAAGTGTTTTCATACCTCCTGCATGTAGACGTCGTTCATAACTACTCAGATGTCCTTCAATAAATAATTTGTACTCCTGGGATGTTCATTATTAAATGATCACATCAACACCCCGCAACACAACACAAAACAAAAGTTTCAATGAAAATTATTAAACAAACTTTTCGTATTCGATACCGATTATCACTAACTGGAATATCGATATTCTCATTCAAATATGATGTTAGCTGTTGTACGATTCCATCCATTAAGTTGCTCCTGGATGTGAAATTGGCAAAGATTTTTTAGAAACTGGTGTTTTCAAAAATATGAAGCATCAAAGAGACTATCAGAAACATAATCCAATCAAATTAAAGGCACAACAAAATTAGATAAAAACACACTGTTTTCGAACACGTTATTACAGAATCGAAGTTTTTAATGACAGATATGCGAATGTATCAACAGAATTCTTCATTAAGGAACAAAATCGTCAGAATACTGATAGATTAAAGGAGACAGCTAACTGTTTCGTTGATGGAATGGAAATGCGGCCTAAGGCTAGCGCTTCCGTGGGAACCGCCACCGGCTACTTGGAACGTGAGAACAATAGTTACTCAAAGGGGGGACCTGACCCCTCTCTCGACCCCGCCTTTTAACTGCCAGCGTATCACGCGGCTCTTTTTGTCCTATCAAACTTAATATACAAAATGACATTAGAATTCGATGTATTTAAATATTAACTATTTTAAAATGCAACATCTTTGTATTTTACACATTGAACTTAAATGGGAATTTATAGTAAGATTTTCCACAGTTGAAATGGGATAAAGCAGTGCGACAGTTCGTCAAAGTAGGGATATTTGTTGAAGATCAGTAACTGAGTGCATTGCACTTAGAGGGTTAAAGAGCTACGTTTCTCATCATTCTATATGCTTCTTTAGTGAACCGAGCAATCCTATGTCTGATTATATCAGCTAATAACCACGGACAAGTTCCCAATGATTGTTTTTCATATTAACTTGTTTAGTATATTTATTAAGCTACAAAATTTTATTTTATACATTTTACTATTTTTATTTATTTCACATTAATGAGAATAATAATTACTCTTGCTAGAATAATCTTTCAAGGCTTTTTATTATTTAATTTTCATAAATTCTTTCCAAAACTTGTTAAATTAAAACAGTTATACTCGCTAAGCGGTATTTTTAAATTGTGTAAACAATTTTTTTTTCTTTTGAACAGGAATGTAATTTTGAAAATGACAGGAAAAATTCACTAACATTTAATATTTAATTACTGCAGGGTAGGCCTAAAAGAAGGACGGATGCAGCGCTTACATAAACATGAGCACCCCATCAAGACCTTTTTTAACCTTAAAAAGTATTATTGACCCAAAGAAATTTGCACGCGGGTTCGTACCTACACCCACGCTTAAAGGGAGTTAGTTCCACAACGAGACTTAAAGTCTTTTTTTACATCACAAAAAATATTGATATTTAAAAGAATATTAGGATTATATTTTTTTAAGAAATCATCTCAGTAAATACAAGCAGTTCCAGCTTCAATTGAATCTCTTTTTATTAAAAGTGAATGAGCTAAGCGAAACGATTTATTATTATTTTTTTCGTTAAATATTATTTTATTAGAAGCCTATTTTAGTAATTTATCGATGAATAAGGAAAAAAATTGACCAGATTAGCTGTTATTTTTGTCAAAGATGATTTTACCCAGGAATTTATCATTATTTCAGGATTTTTTTGCCTGATTTCAATTTTTTATTATTATTATTTTTTAATGACTTTTAAAAGAAAATTAGTATGTGAGGTAAATTTAAAAAGTATCTTAAATAATTTAATATTACTTTAAAACCTTTTAGTAATTACTATACTCTATCTATACAAGAAGAAAGTGTTGGATTCGCGAAAATTTTAGACTTCCGGTTTCCGATGGATTTATACCAGAGTTGGGCAAAATACATCAAAAAACCATTTTCGATACAAAATACATTGATTTTAAAATCTAAAATACAAAATACTTCAGGGGTGATTGTGTTCCGGTATTTTGTAAACCACTAAATTTATATAGGAATCTTTTTCTTCTTTAATCGATGAATTCTGCGATGGCATACTAAGAATATTGCTATATAAATTTAGTGGTGTACAAAATACCGGAACACAATCACCCCTGATACTTTTCAAAATTCAAAATACATGTATTTTGAAAATACATTTAAAATGCAAAATACATTTACAAAAATTAAAAATTATTATGCATAAATTGCACTACGCAAAGGCAAATTTCGTTTGAAAAATTAGTTAAACTGTTTGAAATTATAACTTTCCAAAGTAAAGAAGCAAAATGAATTAAAACTTGTAAGCTATAGCCGTCACAAAACTGTCTTCTATACCATTCCAATATATTAATTTATAATAGAATCAAGAATTATGAATATAAAGCATAATGCAACATAGTATAAGAAACAACAGTATCCCATGTTGCTATTAAAATTTAAAATTAAGTTCAGCATAAACATTTTTAATTATTAATCTCAAATATAAAATTTGATACGTTTTCACACTATAGAAAATAAAATACAACTATAATGTTCCTTGCAAAAACCATAAGGCTAATATTCTTTTTTTAGGGTCCTGCTGCCAAATTTGACGTCAAAAATGCAGCAGCAATGTGGTTAAAAATGTATCAAAATTACAAGAATGGAGTTAAAAATACTGCAAACCACGCTCGCTAACGATCATCAATTGATTATGGATGTTATTAGGAATATCTTTCACAAGGCATAGGAGAGCAGCGCCCACTGTTGAGTCACCTAAGCTAAAATTGAGGCAATATCGATATTTACGAAAATCATCGCGGGTAAATAATTTGTTGCAATTCCAACTAATAGATGCAGAGCATATACCGTAAATTATAAAAAACACAGCATATTAGAAGCGCCATCTATAGAACGATATACATCAAAATGTCATCTGTACTAATTTATGTCAAGGCCTAACTGAATATGGTGAAGTTTAATGAAATTCCGTACATTAGTTCTTGAGATATAAATCTCATCATGGCACATTTCCCATCTTTCCGTTTTTTAATAAAATAAACGTACTTTGAACCAGAAAATGTAACTTGCATTTACATGGTGCTTACTTGATTTCAACTTTATTACGTTTATTTAAAAATATATATGGTTCAAATATGTTTATTTGACTTGGAAAAAAAAAAAAAAAAAAAAAAAAAAAAACGGAAGGTTCAGAGCTATATCACGGTAATCGTGAAAAACACAGCATAATAGTTGAATGATACCACGCCAAATTTAATCAGTATCAATTTAATTGAATGTCTAAAAGAGTATGAAATTTGGTGAAATTTCGTTCATTAGTTTTATATACAGACCTGCCAACCTTTGAAAGTGAAAAATAGTAGCACACAAAATTCAAATTAATCTGGAGGTTAGTTGGTTGTTTTTTACACTGCAAATTTTAAGCGAATAAATACTAATCAACTGAACGTATGTGTAATGAACGTAAGCATACAAAGTAGGAGACTCTTTTGTCTTTGCTAATTTTTTGGTAGTGGGTGGGTTTGATTAAATGTAATTCTTCCCATTCAACTCATGCTCTGTTCACTCCTAAGCTAAATTTCTGAACTTCACAATGAATTTTCTGAAAGATTCTAGGGCGGTTGGGGGAGGGGAGATTCCCTTCCACGGACGAAACTACTGATATTTTTCCGGAGAAAAATGTCTAAATTTGTCTAAAATGTCCTGCATCAGGTCCGGTAAGGCCCGCATGTCGTTTCTGTGCTTTTTTTTTTTTTTTTTTTTTTTTTTTTTTAATTGCAGGTCAGGTTAATCTCATTTTTCAAAAGTTTGTTCAATATAGTGTTTCAGATGAAAAACTATATCTATAATAATAAACATAGATGTTTGTCTCTGTGTGTGCTGTTTTGTGAAGAGACTGCTACGATGCGCACAGATTCTACAAGATTTGGCAGGAAGGTACCTGTTATGTCTGAAGTTATGCACTTTGCAGCCAGTTTCTGAATTTTTTAATAGACTTTTTAAATTGATTTTTTTTTACGTTTCGTGGCGAATTTTATACTCTAGTAAAAGGAATATAGTTTCAAATTTTTTAACCCAATGCAGCAAATTTTGTAGAAATTAGCGTTTTTTCAGAATTTTTCTGAAGGAATTCGTGTATTTTTAGCGATTTTTTGGCAAAATTTGCGTCTTTTCAGCGATCCTTTAACGATATTCGCTTTTTTCAGCGATCCTTTATTGAATTTCGTGTTTTTTCATCAATTCTTTGACGAAATTCGTGTTTTTTCAGCGATCTTTCGCCGAATTTCGCGTTTTTAAACGATCTTTTGACAAAATTCACGTCTTTTCAGCGCTCTTTTGACGAAATTTACGTCTTTTCCGCGATCCTTTGACGAAATTCGCGCTATTTACCGCTATCTTTTGATGAAATTTGTGCTTTTTCAGCAATCCCTTGACGAGATTCGCGTTTTTTCAGCAATCCCTTGACGAGATTCGCGTTTTTTCAGCGATCTTTCGCCAAATTTCGCACTTTTTTACACGATTCTTTGACAAAATTAGTGTTTTTTCAGCGATCTTTTGACGAAATTTACGTCTTTTCCGCGATCCTTTGACGAAATTCGCGCTATTTACTGCTATCCTTTGATGTAATTCGTGCTTTTTTTCAGCAATCCCTTGACGAGATTCGCGTTTTTTCAGCGATCTTTCGCCGAATTTCGCACTTTTTACACGATTCTTTGACAAAATTAGTGTTTTTTCAGCGATCTTTTGACAAAATTCGCTTTTTTCCAGATATTCTTTGACGAAATTCACGTTTTTTCCGCGATCCTTTAATGAAATTTGCATTTTTTCCCGCGATTTGTTTGACAAAATTCGCTTTATTTCAGTGATACGTTGACGAAATTCGCGTTTTTTCTTTGCGCGATTCTTTTGCGAAATTCGCGTCTTTTTGCAGAAAATCGTAGTTTTAGACAAATTTTCGTAGCATCGTACTTTTTAACTCCAAATCGTAACAACTACGATTTTTTCGTAGCAGTTGGCAGCTCTGTAATATAGTTACCGCAGAAATCATGAAAAATACAGCATAGCAGCGCCACCTGTTGAGCGATATACACTAAAAGCTAATCAGCAGCTTTTTATATTCAGGTTTAATAGAATATGTAGTTTGATTAAATTCCTTGCATGTGTTTTTTTAGATATAGCTATCACGGGATAAAATTATTCAGCATTAGCAGCGTCACCTGCTAGGTGATATAAAAGCAAATCTAATCAGTACTGAATTTCGACTAGATCTAAATGAATCTGAAGTTTGATTAAATTCCGCGCATTAGTTCTTGAGATAGAGCGGCCACAAAAATTGTGTTACACACAGACTAACATTTTCCAAAAACAGTCAAATCGCGTCTCAAAACATTTAAATCCATCCAAAAACGGAAGCCAAAGATTTTGACGATTCCAATACTTTCTTCTTACGTATTAGACGAATGTAAAAATAAGTCAATTTATATATCTATAAAATAACACATTTCATAATAATCTGATATGTACAATGAAACCAAATAAAATTGTTATTAAAAATGATTTTTTTTTCTTTTATATAATGCATGTCTGTTTAAAAAGACCTTCTACCTATGCAAGGCTTGATCATGAACATTTTATGCATGGGCAAAGAAAGCTCAAACCTTAGATTATGATACTTCTACAAAGAATGTATACGAGATTTTAAAAATCTATTACTGAATGCAAAAATATAAATGAAGAACTTAGATAATTGCTAACACAAGTTGAATACATTTTTAAAAAATAAAAAAGGAATTTAACAGAATCAAATATAATTTAAAATAAACATGAATTAATTTTACTTGAAACACCTATGTATGCTAAAAAAGTACGAATTCTAGGTATAAAGTAGTTTTAAAATTAAAAGACTTAGGTAAAATATCAAACAATATATAAACGCAAAGAAGTAAGAAATGATTTGGACTTATTATGAAATTCTTGAAACTTTTTTAATATGGAGCAGAAAAAATGTGACTTTAATGTGAATGCCTTAATTAGTTCTTAAAAAAAATCTTAAATTTAAGAATAATTGCACTTCAAAATTAGCAAAGTCATAAATTTCATATTTTTACTGTCAAATCGTTCCTTTAAAAGTTCATCAATGTTCTTACAATTACTGCCTCCATGTCTTTTTTACATAATTCATATAATGAATAGAGCAGACGATTTAAAAAAAAAAAATCTTGTTAAGGTATTTTTAAATAAAACTACTACTGGAGACAAGAAAAAATTCGAGCTCTTTATATCTGAGGTCAAAGGGGAAGTGCCCCCGTGTCCTGTGGTAATAGCAGGGCTGCCACTGGCGTCTATTCTATCTCGCACCACTTTCTCAAAACAAAAATCTTTCACATACACTTTGACAAAATGTGCCAGTGTTGCCAGATGGTCGTAAGTCAATTTCCCCAAAAGTTCTAAAATTTTCCCCAAATCATTGTTTTTTTTTTTTTTTTCAGAAAAAGTCCCCAAATCAGTAAATTTTAAATTTACCACTCTAAAATTATTTAACCAACTTAAGCTTAGAAATTTTTCTCCAAATCGAGCCTTTTTGAACAAAAAATTCCCATTTACAAAAATAAAAGAACTTGCGAATCGCCATTTTTATTGTAATCAGTTCTTTTTTTGAAGAAAATAATATGAATTAAGAAAATATAAATAGATATTACAGTTAAATGCATAATATATTAGATCGTAAAATACGTGTAATCGACGAATCCAGATCCAATGTTGTCAGGTGACTAAAAGTAAATTTTAACTCAAAAACATGAAATAATGATAAAAATTCTCCAAGTTTTTCCCCAAAAATGTTGCTTCCCCAAAAGTTTCCCCACTGATAACTCGTCCCCAAATTTGTACCCCGAAGGCTCAAAATCCCCCAAAATGGGGACAAAATCCCCAATCTTGCAACACTGAAATGTGCAAGAGAAATATACTATAAAATTTACTTTTTAAAAATGGTGGTACATGTAGAATATAAAAATAGTCGCCTGTGGCATCCCTTTAATAGGGCACCGCACCTATGCAACTCTGAAAGATCCTTGCTGTCTACCCTGCAATAATTTATTGTAATTCCCTCAGTAACATTAAATTTATAAGAGTTATTTTTGTAACCAATCAGCATGAATACGTTTACTGAAGCTAAACAATATATTCATTAACGTTCTTATCCTTACAAACAATAGTCGATAAGTGTGTTTATATTCACTTCCAGAAAATAATTCGAAAGCTAGGCAAAACAAACAGGCCTTGTTGTGAATCGCAGATATTCTGCGATTTAAACAAGACAGTTTGAAATCTGAAAAAATGTATTTTGAGTATTTTGAAAATACAAAATACTTGGTAAAAGCATTAGAAAATACATTACCAAAATACTTTCATTTTATCGGCTTAAAATACAAAATACAAATGTATTTTGAAAATGTATTTCAACTACATGTATTTTCGATACTGCCCAGCTCTGATTTATACATTTTAGAATTAGACCGGGAGGCGGCAGCACAGACAATCACCTCATCGAGTTCAAGGCTGAAATTCTAGAATTAGTTAAAATTCGATTCGCATATTAAAACGCAATCGGTCTGCCAAGTCATATCTTGGGGAAAAACACGTGAAAACCCGATTTTAGCGGTTGACTCGTAGGTTTACCATTGTGTTTTCCTGCACCCAAAATTATGATAACATGGAGAACTGAGTGCAGGAAAACACAATGGTAAACCTACGAGTCAACCGCTAAAATCGGGTTTTCACGTGTTTTCCACCAAGATATGACTTGGCAGATCGATTGCGTTTTAATATGCGAATCGAGTTTTAACTAATTCTAGAATTTCAGCCGTGAACTCGATGAGGTGATTGTTTGTGCTGCCGCCTCCCGGTCTAAATGTCCTGAACACGATTGGACCGTTTTTAGAAAATGTCTGTCAGTGTGTCTGTCTGTATGTGACACAAATTTTGTGGGCGCTCTAACTCACGAATTACTGTGTAGAATAGGATGAAATTTCATATGAAGTTCTATCCTTGTGTGAATTGATGCTGATTAATTTTTAGGGCCGCAAATCCATGATTCGTTCGATTTATGAGATGCTTATATCGCCGGTTTATGTGCGCATAATTCAACGAAACGTCAAATTTAGAATCCACATGATAGAAATAGATTGTCATTCAATTTTGGTTGCCGTCATATAAGCGGGGTGCTGAAATTCGATGATTTATTTGAAATATGCTATGCTTATATCACCAATTTAACAATTAAAATGCATAGAATTAAATTATTTAATTGATTTGATTTATATAAAATTGTATTTCAATTTACTCATTTTTTTATGGTTTAAAAAATAATTTTCAAGGATAATTTTTTTTATAAAAGCTATCTCTATCGCGTGCTGCACGATTACGAAAAGGTAAACCCGTTTGCACTTAAAACAATATAAATAATCCAACGTTTGTTGCCGGCTAATATTCCATAAAGTAACAAAAACTTTATCAATCAATAAATAAAATAATATAAATAAAACACAAATTTAACGGCCATGTAATCGAACTACGTGCTTAAACCACTGAAATTATTAATGTTCAGAAAAAGTTATCTTCTTGGCTGCCCCTCTATCCAAATCATTAATCCTTATTACTTTCTTCTGTATTTGCAAGAAGAAAGTATTCGTGAAAAAAATCCGACTTCCGGTTTTTGGCGGCTTTATACGTTTTAGAGGGTCATGAATACGATTTGACTATTTTTAGAAAATGTCTGTCTGTAACAAAAATTTTGTGAGAGCTCTATCTCAAGAACTAATGCACGGACTTTAATAAAACTTCATATTTTGTTAGATTTTGACATAGACGCTGATTAGTTTTCGGAGTAAATCACCGCTGCTTTGCTACACTTTTCACGATTTTCATGATAGCTATGTCTCAAGAACTAATGCACAGAATTTCATCAAACTTCAGATTTTGTTAGATCTTGATATAAATAGACGAAGATTACGTTTTGATGTAAATAGCCCAACAGGTGGCGCTGCTATGCTACTTTTTTCATGATTTTCACGATAGCTATATCTCAAGAACTAATGCACAGAATTTCATCAAACTTTATGTTCAGTTAGACGTTAATATAAGTTGTTGTTGATTAGGTTTTGGTGTAAATCTCCCAACAGATCGCGCTGCTTATGCTGCATTTTTCAGGTTTTACACGATTTTAGTGATAGTCATAGCTCAAGAACTAATGCACGGAATTTAATAAAACTTTAGATTCATTTAGACCTTGACATAAATTGGTGTTATTCGTTTTTGGTGTATGTAAAACTTGTATGAGAGAAGAAAGTTTTGGGATTGGCACATCCGACTAGTTTATTAAAACTTATAGGGAATCCAGCTCGGGCTTCCCGGGTTACACAATATGAGTGAAAACCATTTTTAAAAATTGAAAACTCTAATAAAATTTAGAGATAAGTTCGGGCTCTTTTTCGGAACCCGTGCACGAAATATTTTGTGTTATCAGAGCCAGAAGGCAATACAAGAAGTCCACAGTAGAAAATTGTCAATAACATTTTAAAATTGTTTGAAGATTAATTTTCTCGTGTAAAAATTTCACCCTAAATAGAAATAAGTATAAATTCTAAATACTCCCTCAATAACAACGTTTCGTAATTTTCATCTCCCTGAAAATCTATTTAAAATAGCAAATTTGTTGTTTATACTCGACCACTGGCAGAAATCCGCACGAAAATCACAATTCTTATTCTATTGAAAAATTATTGTACAACTAAGGCAGAAAAAATATAAGTTCTGTTTTCTAATAATTTTGGTAAAGGACTTGAAACAAAAAGCGAGGATAGACAAAGGATATGCCATGGCAACTTGATTTTGCTAACACTAAACGTGAAAAGGCTTCAGAATAAAATTTAATATTTCTCTTTATATATCATCAATAACAATTCAGTTTTTTGTCAATCTGTCTTTTAGAGAATTGTATAACACTTCAAGAAACTTGGACTACATTCTTGTTTCCCAAATACCACGTTTTTATTTTTTTATTTTTTTCACTTTGTGAGGAAATAAAATTTTGCTGTTTTTACGTTCACAATTGTTTTATACATTCTTATGGGAAGACAAAGTCTGACCTATGACTTATAATCAGTTTAAAATTATATCCTAAATGCCATTTGTTAGTCAAAAGTCCTTTTTTGCATATATATTTTTAAATCTTCAACACTAATTACACAATGTTAAAAATTTATCAAATTTGCACTGCATATTTTTACATTTAAAAAGAGAAAAAAAGTTTTTGCATAAAAAAGTTTGATAACTTAAAGGAAATCTCTTGTTTATTTTATTATAATTATTTTGTAATAGATTTATGGAATGATTTATTCAAAAACTTATCAAATTAAATAAAATCGCTCAAAATAGAAAGACAACTGTAAACAACAAAATTAAATTGAAGGGATCAGGGCAAGAGAGTGCCAAGCCACATTTTTGAACTCCTGAGATATTTCAATTTGAAAATTGGATCCAATACTCAAATCAAGATATATAACCTAAAGTTTTTTTGCCAATGTCTCAATCACATTTGAGATATTCTGAGTAACAATATGGCATTACTTTAATGATATTACTATTACGTTCTTTGTAAATGAGCTATCTTCATTGGGGGCATAAATGTCTGGGGCAAAAACGAAACCTGTCACATAGGCTATCACCAAGTGACAATAGAAACAAGTTATATGGTGGATATTATATTTTACAATATTAAGCAACAGATGACAGTGTTAGATTTATTTCACCAAAAAATGTGGCTTGGCACTTTCTTGCCCCGATCCCTTCAATCAAAATAAATAATTACGTCTTGGCGATCATTATTTGAAATTAACTTTAAAACTGTTATATTTTAGGTAGATTTCGTAAGAAATACCACCTATTACATTCTCCCCAAAGTTTGAATTTTTGAAAAATTTTTGCAGATCTATGCCGATCATGACTCCCAGAACCCAAAACTACCCTCAGTTCAAAACTTTATCTATCTATCTATCTATCTTATGTCACTTTTTTATGGACACGATAACTCGAATAATTCTTCACAAATCTCTTCCAAACTGATACATAAAATCAAGGGGCATAAAATCTCGGTCAAGTTCGTTAATGGGCAAAATCGAACCAAGGGGGCGGGGGGGGGGGGGCTTTTTATGAAAACAGAAAAAAACCCACGACGTCTTAATTATAATACGTATCGAATCCGTTTAAAGTTATTATTACTTCTAGGAGAAGGGCCGAAAATTTATGTATAACAAATTTTTGATATCATTAAAAATGGCCCCAAGGGGGGGTTTTAGAAGACACAAATTCATAATTTCGTCAATTTACAAGATATCAAATCCGCTTAAATTTATTATAAATCCTCGTATTATTATCTAAAACTTTTATATTGACAAGTTTTTTATAGGACCAACCCTTATAGCAAAAAAAGAAAAAAAAAAAAATCCCTGCCGGCTCTGCCTGCGAACAAGTTTGATTTCGAAGTGGGCGGTCCCTTATGGAAACCAAGTGCGGCATCATGGCAAAAAGGTAATTTCTTCCACAATTCCCAACAAACAGGCGCCCCACGGTCTGCGTCTTCGAAATCTACCTGTGCCTGTAGGCCGAGCCGTCAGGGATTTTATTTTCAAGTACAATGATATCTCAATAATGGATTAGGTTAGAACCATATAAAATAGATTTTTAATGAAATCTTTAGGTCCTCGGATTATTTCCAATTTTGTTTGTTTGTTTGAATTTCAGTTGAAGAAGTTATGATATGTTAACCGATACAAATTTTAATAAAATAACTAGTTGAGTGACTACCGGATGTGTTGTGTTTTCATTGCAAAAGTTTCCTTTTCTTTGGGGTGGGGTGGGGGGAAGAACACTAACTTTATTCTACATTTAGAAAGCATTCATAATGAATGCTATTAAATTTCTTGTAACAAGAAGGACATTTTATTCTACGTTTAGAAAATATTTTTAATGTTAATTCTATTAAATTTTTTGTAACAAGCAGAAAACCATAGTTACAATGCATGTTAAATGAACACATTTTTCAAATTATATGATTAAAGTAAAACATTGAAGCTTTCTCAATGAAAATGCACGTTTCAATTATGTCATTATCTATACTAATAAAATAAAGTTTCGCTCTGTGTGTGTGTGCCTGTGGGCAATGGCTAGGAAAATTTAGCGCACCTAGAAGTCTGTAAATTTAGATTTAGGTAGTCCAAACCCTCTCTTGGTGCACCTGACCCTAAGAATTTTAATATTTTGATAATTAGCCTAGATATTAATTAGATTCTCATTAACCATCGCTTCTAAAATGACATATTTTAAATCAAAATAGCGAAAGAAACGAACCGGCGCATTGGATTTGCAAGCGGAAATGAACGAATTCGAAATTATTTTACTAATTAGTGAATTTTAAGAAAACTATAATTGAGATATCAATTTGAAAATTTCTGAGCATATGTAGAAAAAATATTCTGCATCTGACTATGTGATTTTTGAAAAATTCGGTTGGTAATTTTTTTTTAATTTATGCAAAAAACAGCCAAAAATCTGCCGGTGCCAGAGAAAATAATCCGAGAAAGTTTCAGACAGGGATCTGCTTTCATTAAAAACTGAACTACAAAGAGATCTGTTTCTCTAGAGCCTAGCCGATCCCTCCATTTAGTTTGCGAAAATGAAAGGAAATAATTGCCAATTTTTACTAAAATGAACAAAAATTTAGGTAACTAATTAAGATATAGATTTGAAATTGAGGTCGGGAAGGGGTGTCATCTGCCGGCTATTTTAGCGTAGCGTCTTCGTTATCAGGAGTCTGTACAGACTTTTTTCCCAGGGTCCTGTTTTTGTGAAATTGTGAACAGTTTTTTATATTTGTGAAAAACCTAATCACAATTTTGTGAATTTGAAATGGTCGTTATATTCAGGTTCTTGTTTATGCATTTTTAAGAAGATATATGGATATAAAATACATATATTTTCTTTATATATGTAAAAGTGACAGGTCAGATTTTACTTTTAAATGATTAATTTGTGAAATGTTTGGTTTAAAGATGGAAAAATTTTGTGAAAAACCTATTTTTAAGACAAAGAATTTATGAAAGGTCCTGTTTTAAGGAAAACAATTTTGTGAAGGTTCCTGTTTTAGGGAAAATAATTTTGTAAAGGGTCCTTTTTTTAAATGAAAAATTTTGTGAAGAGTCCTTTAAAGGACCCAATTTTTTCCTAAACAGATCCCTGGTTATGTTCTAATTATCAGAAAAATGTAATTCTTTTTTTAATGATTGTGTTAATGTAGGTGACGGTGGTTCTCTTGAACAAATTATTCATTATATTTGCGGGTATGGGGAGGGAGGGGGTTAACGCCTTTCTCAGAGATTGTAATTATCTCGGGACTGGACAACGCCGGGCGGTTTAGCTAGTCAAAGGATAAAATACTTTCTTCTTTGATGATGGGCCCAAATTGTAGCGCTGGTGGGATAAAAAGGTCTTTGATAATGACGTCATCTTCACGCAATTATATATATTGCAATTAATATGTTCAAGCTGTCTTATAAACTTGCCATTTTCATCTGTGAGTTTTAGTGTACCTCTATATGAGAGTGGCGATATAGGGAATATAAAATTTGATTGGTTGCGGCGATTTTGGGCAAAAACGAATAATGTTTGTTAATTTCATAGAGGAGGTTAGAGTACGAATTTCATTGTTCCTCCGGAAGGAAGTTGAAACAAACATCATCCACTTTCATCGCCAAAAAAACTGACTTTATTCTACATTTAGAAAATATTTATAATGTTAATTCGATTAAATTTTTTGTAACAAGTAGAAAACCATAGTTACAATGCATGTTAAATGAATTCACATTTTGCAAATTATATGATTAAAGTAAAACATTGAATCTTTCTCAATGAAAATGCACGTTTTCAATGATGTCATTATTAAAGGATAAAATACTTTCTTCTTTGAAGATGGGCCCAAATTTTAGAGCTGATGGGATAAAAAGTCTTTGATAATGACGTCATTTTCACGCAATTATATATATATTAAAAAAATCAGTTTTGTTAATTGAAAATGCATGTTTTCTTTTAAAAACGATGTCATTTTCACACGTTTACTTTTGGTGATTTTGAGAACAGTTTCAACCAATCTCTATTCAACTTATATATATATATATATATATATATATATATATATATATATATACCGGGTGTCCCAAAAATGACTGATGGATTTTAAAATTCAATAACTGGCAAACGGCGACAGATATTTAAAAAATTCTTGCAGGAGGGTTATGTATGATGTCGGGAGTTTTTTTTACTGTGATTCTTGATTTTAGTTCGAATTTCAAACAATAGATGGCGCTGACAGCGGTTGGCGCTCATGCGAGGCCGAAACTGACGTCACTCAGCATTGATGCGAAGAAAGGAGATTAAGGCTATGGAGTGGGTCTCATTCGCCAATACAATCTTGCTCTTAGGCTCCGATTCTGAACTCATTCGATATGATTTCAATGGAATGCGTTGTTGCCATGGAAACAACAAATTCTTCGATAGTGGAATACAGCGTTCAGATCAGGGCAGGAATTTAACAAGCAGTATTCGAGTTGCCGGCGATTTTACATTAATGAAGTTTCATTTTCCCGGATTAAATTACTTTTTATGGCCTGATTTAAAGAATATTTTATTCATCGTATTTTAAAACTACTAGGTGAAATAAACCATTTTCAATAAATAGTGTACACTCTTTTAAATGTACTCACTAGCAGATTGCGTAGCAAAATAACGAATGAAGATGCGACGGATTCGATTTCTGTGCAACTCTCACAAACCTGCATTGCCGTCATTTCGCGAAACTAAATTTTTATATTGGTTAGATAAAATTCCCATAAATACTCATAAATGTAAAATCGCCTGCAACTCGAATACTGCTTGTTAAATTCTTGCCCTGATCTGAACGCTGTATTCCACTATCGAAGAATTTGTTGTTTCCATGGCAACAACGCATTCCATTGAGATCATATCGAATGAGTTCAGAATCGGAGCCTAAGAGCAAGATTGTAGTGGCGAATGAGACCCACTCCATAGCCTTAATCTCCTTTCTTCGCATCAATGCTGAGTGACGTCAGTTTCGGCCTCGAATGAGAGCCAACCGCTGTCAGCGCCATCTATTGTTTGAAATTCGAACTAAAATCAAGAATCACAGTTAAAAAACTCCCGACATCATACATAACCCTCCTGCAAGAATTTTTTTAATATGTGTCACCGTTTGCTAGTTATTGAATTTTAAAATCCATCAGTCATTTTTGGGACACCCGGTATATATATTTAGAGAAAATGACATTAATAAAGATATAATAATATAATCATATTATAAGATCACTAATAATAATTAAAATATAGATAAAAATGCTTAAGTGGTGCAAACAGAAAATAAAAGAGCTTATAAATATCCCTGACGGCTCGGCCTACAGGCACAGGTAGATTTCGAAGACGCAGACAGTGGGGCGCCTGTTTGTCGGGGAATTGCGGAAGAAATGACCTTTTGTGATGATGCGGCAGTTGAAACCGCCTACTTCGAAACCTAACTTTTTTGCAGGCAAAACCAGCAGGGATTTTTTTTTTTTTTTTTTTTTTTTTTGCTATAAGAGTTGGTTCTATAAAAAAATTGTCAATATAAAAGTTTTAGATAATATTAAGAGGATTTATAATAAATTTAAGCGGATTTGAAATCTTGGGAATTGACGAAATTATGAAATTTTTTTCTTCTAAAATCCCACTTAAGGCAATTTTTAATTATATCAAAAATCTGTCATACATAAATATTCGGCCCTTCTTCTAGAAGTAATAATAACTTCAAACGGTTTCGATACGTATCATAATTAAGAAATTATGGGGTTTTTTCTGCTTTCACAAAAAGTTCCCCCCCCCCCCCCCCCTTGGTTCGATTTTGCCCATTAACGAACTTGACCGAGATTTTATGCTCCTTGATTTTATGTATTAGTTTCGAAAAGATGCAAGAGTTGGAACCGCCTACTTCGAAAAATAACTTGTTTGCAGGTGGAGCCGGCAGGGATTTTTTTGTTTTTAATTTTTTTTTGCTTTAACGGTTGGTCCTATAAAAAGCTTGTCAATATAAAAGTTTTAGATAATATTAAGAGAATTTATAATAAATTTAAGCGGATTTGAAATCTTGGGAATTGACGAAGTTATGAATTTTTTTCTTCTAAAACCCCCCTTACCCCCCCCCCCCTTAAGGCAATTTTTAATTATATCAAAAATCTGTCATACATAAATTTTTGGCCCTTCTCCTAGAAGTAATAATAACTTCAAACGGTTTCGATACGTATAATAATTAAGAAATTATGGGTTTTTTTCTGTTTTCACAAAAAGCCCCCCCCCTTGGTTCGATTTTGCCCATTAACGAACTTGACCGAGATTTATGCCCCTTGATTTTATGTATCAGTTTGGAAGAGATTTATGCAGAATTTTTCCAGTTATCGTGTTCGTAAAAAAGTGACATAGATAGATAGATAGATTGATAGATATTTAAAGTTTTGAACTGGGGGTGGTTTTGGGTTGTGGGAGTCATAATCGGCGTAGATCTGCAAAAAATTTTCAAAATTTCCAACTTAGGTGAGAATGTAATAGGTAGTATTTCTTACGAAAATCTACCTAAAACCTTTTAATATAAATATCGACATATGTTTTAACGCTCAAACGACGCCATTATTAAGAACTACAACGATAAACAAACTAGTGAGAATATTTATCCATTGATTTGTTCATCGAAAATGATAATGGTAATTTAATTTTCTGTTCCTGTCACACAACAATTAATTTCTGTCTTTAAAAAAAAAAAAAAATACAAAATAAAAAAAAAAAATCATTTGTAGAAGGACTTGGATGGACAATTAAAACGCATTTTCTATAATATCCGTATTTAATAAGACAGTCTCAAAGAAAGAAACTTAAATTTAAAAGTTCCTGACTAACGTTCATTTTTAACGATAAACGCAAATGTGGTGGCAAAATCAAATATTATATCGAACGTAAGCGATACAAAAATAAATCGTGTATTCAATATTCTTGAATATTCGTTTAAAAATATGAGATGCGTAAATATTCATTATTTTTCTCTAGTTTTCCGCATACGGCTGTAATTTAAAATGGTTTTCTGGGAAACTAAGTACTATTTTAACAAAATTCCTCTGCTGATTGATTAAATATTATGTTTTACATAGCTCCATTTTTACAAAAAATTAAATTAAATTGAACTAAAAAATTGTGAAATTATGAAACTGTGAAATATCTTACAGAATGTAAAATATTTATAGATATTCAATCTTTTAATTCTGAAAGTAACATAAAGCTGAATATCTTTTCATTTTTCAGTAATCTGTTCCCATCAAAATTTCAAATGTGTCCAAAATTGCCGGTTTATTTCTCTATAATTTTCCAAATTTATTCTACAGCTTCGAAATTAGCGAAATTTTTGCAATTGTAGACTATTTATTTCATTTCAGCTTTTGAAGTTTTTTATGTTATCTATCTTTTCTTTTTAAGGTTACCAAAATTAATATTTATAGTATTTTTTATGTACAGAGTTGTTTTGTCAGAGAGGAATAATCAAAAATTTAAGACAGAAAATAATAGATTTTTAACAACTTGTGATTTTTAACAAACGTGAAAATTAGTGGTCCTCTCAAGCACACCCCCTCCCCCCGAAAATTATTATTATTATTGTTATTATTATTATTATTATTATTATTATTATTATTATTATTATATTTATTATTATTATAAAATCATGTCTAACCCAACTTTAGAAATTTATCTAAGACGGTATTCATAAAAATGCAACTTTAGCTATATTTTAGCAAAAACATTTTATACTTCAGAAGCAAGATCACAACTATTATTAACTTTTTAGCAGCAGAGTGGCGCTATTTCTTTTAGACAAAACGGTGAAAGCGATGTTACAAAAATATAGATCATTTATTGTTACGCTATTACAGTGGACTCTCGTTAATGCGTCTCCGCTTAAGACGTATATCTCCAGTTAATAGGGAAAAATTTGTTTTCTTCATATAACTTTCTATTTGAAATTAATATTTTTAACATCTTTTTTTTTATGTGTGTACTCTTCTTAAAAAAATCACTTTCTCGCTCTTTTTTTTTTTTTTTTTTTTTTAAGTTTGTCTGAACTGGGCGTCAACTATCAGTAACTTGAAGCAATAAAATTTACAATATATTAATGAAAACAGGGAAAAAAAACCAATAATCTCGATTATTTAATGTTTTACATTATTTTTCTTAATTATCTCTCTCAACTGGTGGATAAATGTTTGTAACATCAGTTGAAACTGATTTATTTATCGTACGTAACTATGCATTGCAACATTTAAAAAAAAATCCTTTTTCTCTTTTAATATCATAATGACATAATTGTTATTTTAATTAACGAAATACTTAATAAATCAGTAAAACATCATTAAAAATACAGATAAACGCCGAATTAAAAAAAATCACTGACTTCTCGGCCTACAGGCACAGGTAGATTTCGAAGACGCAGACCCTGGGGTGCCTGTTTGTTGGGAACTGCAGAAGAAATGACCTGTTTGCCATGATGCGGCAGTTGGGACCGCCCACTTCGAAATCTACCTTGTCTGTAGGCGGAGCCGGCAGGGATTTTTTTGTTTATATTTTTTTTTCTATAAGAGTTGATCTTATAAAAAACTTGTCAATATAAAAGTTTTAGATAATATTAAGAGGATTTATAATAAATTTCAGCGGATTTGATATCTTGTGAATGGACGAAGTTATGAATTTGTTTCTTCTGAAACTCCTCTTCCCCCCTCCCCCCTGGGGTCATTTTTAATGATATCAAAAATCTGTCATACACAAATTTTCGGCCCTTTTCCTAGAAGTAAGGATAACTTTAAACGGATTCGATACGTATCATAATTAAGAAATTATGGGTTTTTTCCGTTTTCACAAAAAGCCCCCCCCCCCCCCATTCCCCCTTCCCCTTGGTTCGATTTTGCCCGTTAATGAACTTGACCGAGATTTTATGCCCCTTGATTTTATGTATGAGTTTGGAAGATATTTGTGCAGAATTATTGCAGTTATCGTGTCCATAAAAAACTTACATAGATAGATAGATAGAAGATAAAGTTTTGAACCAGGGGTGTTTTTGGGTTCTGGGAGTCATGATCGGCGTAGATCTGCGAAAATTTTTCAGAAATTCCAACTTAGGGGAGAATGTAATAGGTTAGTATTTCTTACGAAATCTACTTAAAAGGATAACATATCAAACACGCGTAAATGCGTCTCACGTCAGGTGAATGTCACGATCATGCATTTTTGGTGTTAAATCTTATAGTTTGGCAATGAAAAGTGGTCGATGGGGTAATGAAGAAGTACCCTAAAATCTATACTTAATTTAATATTTTATTATGCAAAAAGCTGATGAGCTGAGAGAAAGGTTTTAACACTTCAAAGAAAATTAAAAAACAAAAAAAAAAAACAAAAAAAAAAAAAAAAAAAAAAAAATTTAGAAATATGTTGGCAACTACAAAAAAAA
This sequence comes from Maratus michaelseni, assembly GCA_963931845.1. Classification (NCBI taxonomy): domain Eukaryota; kingdom Metazoa; phylum Arthropoda; class Arachnida; order Araneae; family Salticidae; genus Maratus; species Maratus michaelseni. Next base: position 194,356,476 of record OZ007600.1, read on the forward strand.
AATTAAGAAGAATACAAAGAAAAAAAATAATTTAAATATATTAATTTACGAATGAGATATTTTTTTAAATGAGAAAAATAAGGAATTTGAAATCTGATTGATCAACACCCTTAATCTGTACTATACTCATGGGACAATGCGGACTTTCGAAACTAGTTTTGTGCATTATTTCTTCAAGAGCAACTTTGGTGTAACTTTGGTTACTGAGAAATTAAGAAATTGTCAGTGACATTGATGATGAAGAGAAAGAAAGTCAATAGTTTGTACTTATTCCATTTTTGTTGCAGTTTTTTTATAAGCGGAATTTTTAATTTTGGAACCGGTTGGAACCGGTTCTGAAAGTGAAAGTATCCTTACATAAAAAAACTGAAACCAAAATCGAAAAAGTAAAAAATAACAACGTTAGAGATCGACCTCAGCTTTCCTATGCAAGAAAAAAAAAATCCTTCAACAATATTAAAATGCGAGCAACAATATTAGATTGCGCGTTTTTTCGCATGACCAGTGTAGGCTGCTCGTCAGTAAACTTCCCGATTCCCCTCGCTAATGTTAATCTTATGGGCGTAGGATGCATTTGTATTTTTAAATTATCTCCTCAGGAAATTAATATTTTTTACTTCTGTTTTCTTTGTACTGTTCTTAAAGAATGCCTCTTTTTTTTCTTAAATGTCAAATTATTTTCTAAAATATATACTTCATTTTATGTGAAGTGTTAAAATCTTATTCATTTTTGCTAAGATTTTAACACATAAAAATATAAATTAAGCACATATTTTATAGAAAAAAAAAAGCAAAAAAAAAAAAGAGAGACATTCTTTAAGAACAGCACAAAGGAAACAGAAGTTTAAAATATTGTTTTCATGGGGAGATATTTTTAAAATACCAATGCATCCTACGCCCATAGGATTAACATTAGCGAGGGGAATCGGGAAGTTTACTGACGAGCAGCCTTAACTGTTGTGACAAAAAATGTCGCATAGCTACTGTGAGCGGTCTCTGAGACAGCTTGATCAAAGGATGAATAAAAGGTTCGATGAACTCATAGGATACTGTTTTTGTTGTACTAACCTTTATGTACAAGGCTATTATAATTAAAATTCTTCTATTCAGAAGTCTCTGTAGCGATAGTACCAGGGTTCCAAACGAAACAAAATTTAATTAGTATATATTTATTAAACTGGAAATTACAAGTTAAACTGTGAAAATTGGTAAAAGCAGCGGTCTCTGAGTCTGAGACCGCTCGAATAAAGGATGAATTAAAAGGCTCGATAAACTTATAGCATACTGTTTCTTTATTAAACTTTATTTACAAGACCATTATAGTTAAACTTTACCTAATAAAAAGCCTCTAGCGATAGTACTAGGGCTCCAAACGAAACAAAATTTAATTAGTATCTATAATTAAACTATAAATTACAAATTAAATTGGGAAAAATTCAAAAAGAAGTGATTTGTGAGACTGCTAACAGCAGTTTATATATACAGGGTGATTACAATTAAAGTCCCACTTTCAAAATGCTGTAAGAAAGGAACCACTGGTCAGAATGACTTCAAATTTGAACTGAATATACTGCAAGAAGGGGGAAACGGTATGGCATAAGAAGAAAAAAGTTCCAAAGTGTATCAATAGAGGGCGCTGTAAGCGGCAAACTATGCAAATTAAAAGACACTCGTGCGCAATTAAAAACAGAATCATTATGTGCTTTTTATGCGGTTTTTGGCCCAAGGACAATTAAAAACCGATTTTTCCCATCCAATGTGGTACGACCTTGCCGTAGTGGATGGGTTTTCCACTAACAGTACCACAACTGTTGACTGATTTGGAAGTCATTTTTTCGGTCAAACAACCGAAACACTCATGCACATTGAACATAGTACGGTCGGTTTACTGTGCAACTCATGCCAAAACCGTCGTATTTCGATTAAAAATGTTACTTGTATCCGAATCCACTTTCGTTATGTCGCTTACAGCGCCATCTATTGATACACTTTGGAACTTTTCCTTTCTTACGCCATACCGTTTCCCCCTTCTTCCAGTATATTCATTTCAAATTTGAAGTCATTCTGACCAGAGGTTCCTTTCTTACAGCATTTTGACAGTGGGACTTTAATTATAATCCCCCTGTACATCAATTATAGAGTTTTCTTTGAAGTCAGTTGTCAGTTAACCCATTAAAGATTGAGACGTTGCGTTTTCGCAATATTATGTTTCTTACATCAGGTTTTAAGGTAACACCAGTTTGTGTTTAGGATAAATATTCGCTTTATTTGATGCAAGAAACACCATAATAAAGTCACTCTGAGGTTGCTATAATATGAAAGTGGTATGAATCGCAATATTTGTATTTTATTGAGAAAAATAATTCGGTCCTTAACCCCTTCGCGACGAACGTGCTTTACAGAATTTGTAATCTTTTACCACCGGTTTTTCAAAACAGAAAATTTCCCCTAATTGACGCAGACATGCTATGATTAAATAAGGCAAAGCTTACAATAAAAAATAACTGGTGGGAATAATCGAGGATTCTGAGAATCTTATGTGACACGTATACGTGTCGCTCGTCCCCAAGGGGTTAGTGGGTTAAAAAACAAACAGAAAGAGCAGAAAATTTACTGAGATTAATTCAATAACCAAAGGGTTAACCATAACAAAACGTCACTTTGCTATTCGCTCAAGATAATCTCAATCGAAGATGATCACTGTAACCGAAATAGTTTTTACCGACTGTCACAGTAATTAATCTGTGCTCCAAAAAAACCTTTTGTAGAAGACTTAAACAATATAAAAAGGAACAAAGGAAAAAAAAAACATTCTACTTAAAAACGTATTTTTTTTTTTTTTTTTTTATAATAGCCTTACTTAATAAGATAGTCTCAAGTAAAGAAGCTTAAATTAAAAAGTTTTCAACGAGCTATAAAACGTTTCCTTACTGGACAAGCTGAAAGGATCTTTTTTTTTCTTTTTTAACCTTACAAGAATGCTTTTTCCAGGCAATATTTTTTTTACCCCCTGTTTTCTTTTTTTTTCTAAAATAGAATAATCTTGACAGACAGTGCTTACTAAACTGTCTTGGTATTAACTTTAAGCTTGACAGACGTTGCTAACTAAACTGGCTCGGTATTAAGTTCATAAAGCTATCATAATCACATTCTACAGCTGTATGTATATGCATAGGATGAATTTCAACAGATTTGTATGACACTCTTAATCCACTTATAACTGGATTTCACAAGCCTGACGATTGGAGAAAAAACAAGGACAAAGAAGAGTAAAACACCATTTTCAATTCTTTGCCAAGAAAAGAAGGAGTGAGAGAAAAGAGAGGTTTTTCTTTTTTTTTATTCCACTTTCTAATAGTTATATGGTTGCCCGAGTAGATTACGAAGTGGTCGCTGCTTTTACGTGATTGCGTTTCTTCTAAGAAAACAATAACAATAAACGAACGATGACGGTATGGGAAGGACATTTTATTCAACATACAGTATGGGACCCATTATCCGAAAACAATTCTTATTCGAAAATTTTCTGAATTTGTAAATTTTTACTACAATTTGCGGATTTCTGAATTTTTCCGAAAATTTAAGGATTTCTATTTTTAGATAGATTTTGCAAGAAATACTACCTATTACGAATCTCCCCTATATTGGATTTTCTGAAAACTTTTTGCAGATCTACGCCGATCATGACTCCCAGAACCCATAACCACCCCCCCCCCCCCCCTCCAAAGTTCAAAACTTTATCTATCTATCTACCTATATCACCTTTTTATGGATACGATAACTTCAGTAATTCTGCACAAATCTCTTCTAAACTGATACATAAAATCTTGGTTAAGCAAAATCGAACCAAGGAGAGGGCAAAAGAGGGGGGGGGGGGGGCTTTTTGTGAAAACAGAAAAAAACATTTCTTAATTATGATACGTATCGAATCCGTTTAAAGTTGTTAATACTTCTAGGAAAAGGGCCGAAAATTTATGTATGACTGATTTTTGATACCTTTAAAAATGGCCTCAAGGGGGGGGGGATAGGGGTTTAAGAAGAAAAAAATTCATAACTTCGTCCATTCACAAGATCAAATCCGCTTAAATTTATTATAAATCCTCTTAATATTATCTACAACTTTTATAGTGACAAGTTTTTTATAGAACCAACTCTTACAACAACCAAAAACAAAATTAAAAAAAAAAATCCCTGTCGGCTTTGCCTACAGACACAGGCAGATTTCGAAGTGAACGGTCTCAACTGCCGCATCATGCCAAAAAGGTCATTTCTTCTGCAATTCTTAATAAACAGACGCCCCACGGCCTGCCTCTTCGAAATCTACCTGTGCCTGTAGTCCGAGCCGTCAGGGATTTTTAAATCCATTGTTTCAATGCGTTAATCACTAAAATAATATGTTACTTCAGTGGTGTAAGCGGGGAACTACAAAGCCTTACTAAACTTAAATGTTACTACATATATGCAGCAAAGTAAAAGAGAAAGTGTAAATGCAACCAAACGGGAAATACATTCCGAAAGTAAGATTCAACAACCAATAGTGGAGAAGATTAGAAACTGTAATTAAGAAATCAGCGGTGAAACACATTAGTTAGAGAGGAAGAAGGAAAAACCTAGAAATCTAACCATATTTAATCAACAAAAAATATTCCATTAATTACAGCTTTTTTAAGACGAAGGCTGAAGACTATAAATTGTCGTACGTTGAAATGTATACATAGTGATACTCCGATTTAACGATTTCCTTAATTTAACAATAGAGCATAATCATATAATAAGATCACTAATAATTAAAATATAGATAAAAATGTTTAACCCTTTAACGGATGAAGCACTTCAATTGCTAAAATGTCGAAATAAATGATTGACACCGGAAATTATAAACAAATTTATTTTTATATAATAAAAAAGCGATATTCCTCATACATAATAAATGGAAAACATTTCTATTAAAATTCTGGTGTCACTGTTCAATTTCGTAATTAAAGTTTTGTGGTTTCCTTAGGGAAAACAATGAACGTTAAAGGGTTAAGGGATACAAAGAGCAACACAAAAAGGCTTTTAAAAATCTTTTAATACCATTATCAAGATATACAACAATAAAACTAGTCGGATGTGTCAATCCCAGAACTTTCTTCTATCTCACACAGGTTTCGCATGCACTAAAAAGAATCAGCACCAATTTATATCAAGGTCTAATTGAAACTCAAGTTTTATTAAATTCCGTGCATTATTTCTTGCGATATCACTGTCGCTAAAGTCGTGTAAATCCTTCAAAATGCTGCATAGCAGCGCCACCTGCTGAGCGTTTTTTACCAAAAACTAACAACAACTTATGTCAAAGTCTAACAGAATCTGAAGTTTGATGGAAATCCGTGCATTCGTTCTTGAGATATAGCTATCATAAAATAATGAAAAAAGTGGTATAGCAGCGCCACCTGTGGGATACCTAAACCAAAATGTAATCAGCGTCTATTTATGTCAAAATCTAACTTTATCTGAAGTTTTATGAAAATAAGTGCATTAGTTCTTGAGATAGAGCTATTGCGGAAATCGAAAAAATGCAGCATACCAGCGCCACCTGTTGGGCGATTTTCACCAAAAACTAATCAGCACCCATTTATATCAAGGACTACCTGAATATAAAGTTTTATAAAATTTCGTGCATTAGTTTTTGAGATAGAGCGCCCACAAAATGTTTATCACATACAGACAGACAGAGACACAAAGACTCACAGACAGGCATTTTCTAAAAACAGTCAAATCGTGTTCAAGACCTTCTAAAACGTATAAATCCGTCGAAAACCGGAAGTCGAAATTTTTCATGAATCCAATACTTTCTTCTGGTAAAGATAGAAGAAAGTAAAAAACTATTCTCGCAGATTTTTGGAAAAAAATATTTGAAAAACTTAAATTTGCAAGAAAAATAGATATTATTACTACACTTATATTGAATTTCGGTTAATATCCAAACGTGTCAGTAAATAACAATAATAAATATACAGTACATTATTTTTGTGAACTTACCTAGTTAGATGTAAGATAATTATTAAGTTTCTTAAGTTTCAATATTTTAATCGTAAATGTTATAAAGGAATTTATCTTTCATATCTGGCGGATTAAAAAACACCATTGACATCTGTCATTAATATAACTTTATTTCAATAAAGAAAAATCAGAATGTTTTTTGCACTGAAGTTGACAATGTATTTTTCAAAACAAATTGCATAAAATGTTTTCGGAACATTATTTTGTTGGGATAATTAGGGAAGATGGGGGATGAATGGGACATTTTCATAAAAATCGTTATTTTAAATATTTTATTTAAGTTATTATCAATATTATATTTCACATGTCATACATTAAGTGTTTGACTACATCTTAAGCACACTATTTATTCAAGATTATTATTATAAAGAAATATAAATGAAATTTAAAAAGAAGTTCTTCTGTGTCCCAATCATCCCCACAGCAGGGATGAATGGAACACAAACATTTTCCTCCCCGTATTCAATGTTAAGGACTAAAAGCTGACAAAAATGCCTCCTTGGCAAAAGCTGAGAGATTATAAATTGTAATATGATATCCAGGATTATTTGTTAGCCAATCATCTTGGACTCATCTCAGCTTTGCCTTAAAAGGCTTATAAACAGAAGCATTCAATGGCTGAAGACAATGGCTACAATGAGGTGGAAATGTTAAAAGAATAATTACCATAAATTATTAATTTATCAACCTATATAATATTATTTAGTTAATAAATATATTTTTCAGTTTTCATATATTTTTCAGGGATGAATGAGACAGTTCCATCCATCCCATTTGAAATGTCTCAATCATCCCCATGATGCATATATTCAATTGCCAGCCATTTTGTCTCAAAAATTATTTTGTCACAATGGTTAATATGCATTCATTTTAATTACCAATATTGTGCCTTGAAATAAAAAACTACAACATATCTAAATTGTTTATATTGCATAAGATATTTAAGTAAGTTCAAATGTAAAAAAAATTACTTTTAAGCAGAGTTTTCAGGAAATGCAAATTTGAAGAAAACTGAAAACAGCCATTTGCTCTTGCTTTTGGTTCTGGAGAACACTATGGTAGTGAAATCTATGAGGATAGGAAGCAACTAAAAAAAAAAGTTTATTGCCTGAAATATTGAGAACGTCCCATCCATCTCTTGTCCCATTCATCCCCCATCTCTCCTACTATTTAAGAGTTTCAATGTTCTATAGACCCCTTTTTGATCGTACAACACAAACTTCGGTACTAAATGGACAACCACCATCAGCTTCATATTCACTGTTGTCTGCCTCTCTTCAAATTCTAATTTTTCAATAGAGATATTTTTTTCTTGCCACTTCAACAATCGTAAAACTGAAATGACTATTCTTTTTAAGCTTTTAATGAATTCGTTAATTTGAAAAAGTCGTTAATACGAAATTCGTTAAATTGAACATTTTTAATAATGTGAAATCGTAGGACGTTTTTTAACTATCCTAAAAATAGTCTCTTAAACTGAAAAATTCGTTAAAGTGACATTCGTTGTAACGGGATTCTACTATATAATTGTAGATTACTTTTCTATAATTAGTAAATCTGCAGATCAGGAGCCTCAACGTCAGCTCTGAAAGTCATTGTTTTTTAATCTCACTTTTCATAATATTTAACATCTTACAATCCGCAAATAAAATTTAGTAAATTACATATATATTTATAGGAATATAAAATAATTCGAAGATTTCAGAAAATAGAAACGTTAAATTAAACACGGTTTATGCAATAATATTCTGACATCCTTATGAACTTCTTATTCTTGTAATATTTCATGTAATCTTATTAAATTTATATTCGTTATTTCCTAGTGATTGTGGGAATATTCCAGTATATCTTGGATTTTGTTCTACACAGTGGTTTTAATAGGAAAAGCAACAATTTCGAAAAAAATTTCATGTTATCCTAATACCCAAATAACATTACCTGCCAACCACGAAACACTTGCATCTGGTGGATAAGTTAAATAATATTTCATGTACAATAGCAACATATGGAAATGTAAACCGAATCTACTATATTTCACTTATATCTACTTTACAAATCTAGTGTTATTATAATTTTTGTTTCGGAGAAACAGTTTTGAAGGTCATTCTATAATATTTATTTTATCTAAGTACATCCTGATCAACTCGATGGCAATAGCATACTAAAATATCCTCAAAATAGGCATATTTGGAAACTTTTAAACCGATTGGATAATCATTCATACTCGTGCCCACTGCCAATTCATTTTATAGCAAACGTGATTTGGCGCTATAAAGTATTTTTTGTGATAGCTTTATATGCTCTCAATTTCCAGTGATTGTAATATTTCCGAATCGTTTTACTACTCTAATTTCTTTAGATTAACCACCTCGTTGTACGAGTGATTTTATCCTATTTTTAAAATTATATTAACTTTTCAGCGACGAAATATCCACATCTGTTTCAGAAAATGAATAATAACTTATGTATGAAATATACATATAGAAATGTAAACTCAGATTACGAGACTTGAATCAAAATTACACGTTCAATGTTTTTGTAATTTTCGTTTGGGAAAAAAATATTTCGTTAATTATTCTATAGTAGTTAAACGGTATAACTTGTATCAAAATAAATTCTCATTTATGTCAATAGAATACTAAAATCACCCGAAAATAATTTATTTTGATAATAAAATATTGCAGCAAAATAATGCGAGTTACTTGAATTTTATTATTTTGATATTCTTTGAAATAGGGTTGCTAAGCTATTAATAAATTGAAGAGCAAAGTAAAAAGAAATGCATTTGAAAATTTGTAAAAAATATGAAAATAAAATGTTTTATACTTCCCGAACAGATGCAAAAAATTTTCCAATAATTTAAACAATTAATTTATAAATTCTAATAAGTGTATCGGCAAATTTTCAAAGCTATTGGATATACTTAAAACCTCCATATCGAAAATTTAACATCCATAATTTTACATTTAAATCCATTATTCAAATACGTGACTTTCATTTCAGTTAAAAATGAAATTTGAAAATCGTTGGCATTCCCATAAGAAAGCATTATGACCTAAATAGAAATGTTCTATATTTTTCGAACGAATGAACCAAATGTAGCTAAAAATTATACAGCTAATTCCAGGTACCTCACTAACATACCCGCCAAAAATCAACCTATAGGACGTTTTTTACGGCAGTTATCGCGGAACAGACAGACAGACAAACCGACCAACAGACGGAAGTCCAAAAACTTTTCGCGTCTCCCACATTGAGCCTCAACTGACGTTTCGGCAATTATATTGAAATATGGATAAATTTTCTTTCACATTGGGTTGGGGTTTGAATAGTTTCGGCTCGGTTCATTTTTGAGTTGAAGTGTGTCGGGTTGACTTTAAGCAAAATTTTCAGGTTCGGGTCGAATACAACCCGACCCGCACAGGACTCTAGTCTATAGTAATTTATAAGCCCTTAGAATTTTTTTTAATATCATTTTTGCTTAAGCAAATGTAGATACATTCTAAATAATATTAATAATAGACGATTGTTCTAAAGACTCATATACAGGGTGTAACTGAAATGCTTCAACAAACTTTGAGGGATGATAGAACTCATGAAGACGAACAAAAAATGCAATGGAACATGGGGTCGCAAATGACGTTTAACCCCTTCAGGGGCAGTGGTATGTTTATGAAAGCGCTTAATTTTAATTCCAAAACGCCATAATGGCACCAGAATTTTGCTAAAATCTTTTCCATTTAATATGTATGTGAAATATAGCCTTTTTCTTATTTACAAACAAATTTTTTTATAAATTCCGGTGCCAGTCATTTATTTCAACACTTTAGTACTAAAAGTAGTTTGCCCCTAAAAGCCTACTTACTGGCACCGGAATTTACAAAAAAAAATTGTTTGTAAATAAGAAAAAGGCTATATTTCACATAAATATTAAATGGAAAAGATTTTAGCAAAATTCTGGTGCCATTGTGGCGTTTTGGAATTAAAATTAAGTGGTTTTTTAGACATACCACTGTCCCTGAAAGGGTTAAATGTCATTTGCGACCCCGTGTTCTATTGCATTTTGTGTTCATCTTCATGAGTACTATCATCCCTCAAAGTTTGTTGAAGCATTTCAGTTACACCCTGTATATAAATTAACGTTGGATATTAAAGGTTAAAGTTAACAATAAAAGCATCATAATTTCCGGCCATTTCCTTTTTGCTGGAGGAGGAAGTAGCTTGAGATTATGGAGAGTTTTTCTTTTCTTTTTTTTCTTATAAAGCATTTTTGCAACGAATAGCTCAGTATCGAAATGTTAAAAACACAAGGGAAAATATACTATTCCAGTATCAGTCTTATATGATAATATAATAAGCGTAAATATCTGATATTATTAACTTTAAAATAATTCAGCTTTGCAAGGCTATAACGATTTTAACAAAAAAGTTATTCATAAACACCCGAATTGCCTTTCTAAAGCTTTAATTTGTTTGTTTATATAAATTTCAAAACTAAAAACTGGCCTACAATAAGATCACTTGGGGCACTGGAGCAAAGATTTATTTGAGGGCTTCCACGACATTTTTTAAATCTCTGCACATTTAAAGAAAAAAAAATGAAAACATCTTAAGCACTAATGTTTTTTTAGCTTTTAGGGGGCGGGGGCCTCTAAAAATATGGTATTGGGCAGGCACCAGGTTTGCCCTTGCAAATAATTAGGCCCTGCATGAAACTGCGTATCCGCAATAGATCTGATTATGACAGGGGAATATGGGGCAATGTGCCTTGGGCACAAAATTTGCATGGGGTACTGAAGTTTTGCAAAATGTTATTTAATATATTTATTAAAATAATTTCTATAAAAATCTAAAAATATCAGTACTTCAGAAATTTTATTCAACAAACCTACCAATTAACTGTCCTTTCTCATAAAATCCATTTTATGTAAATTTCTGGCAAGCTTTTATTTAATTTAACTTGCTTCATGTAATGCATAAAGATGGAATTTGATTGTAATTGATTTTCTACTAACTTCTTGATATACTAAAGTTCTAGAAATAATGTACAATTGTGTATCTTCGGTGACAAAACAATATTTTCACATTTTCAGAACTTGGTTATCAATTAAGAGATCAGTTTTAAATAAATTTTGATTATTCGTTGAGAAAATAAATTAAAAATCTCAAATAATCTAAATAATTTTCGGACATGATTTTTAAAAAAAAATTATTTACCTTGTGACTCAAGAATAAATATTTGTTTGTTATGATAATGTAACGTAACAGTCGCAGCAATGTAAACAGGCCTCCCCCCCCCCCCCCGTCTTATAAAATCTTAATAGAAATTGCACAAAAATGTATTTCTTTTTAAACAAGCCATTAAAATTTTAATCTTTAATATATGATTTTAATTTGATATGCGATATCATATAAAGAAGGTGAATTTTTCACTGCGAATTTGCAACAGTTGACGCCTTATTTCGTGATTGATTAAGTACAATGTAAAAAAAAAATTCCTGAAAAAAATGGAAATTGTACTGGCAATCGTGAAGCCAGTACTATTTCCGTATTTTTAACAGAAAAAAAATATCCTTAAATTTCAGGAAATTTTCCGTTATTTCTGAAATATCCGTTTTATAACATATATCTTCCGTATTTTTTAGAAATGTTTATGTCGTTAAAATAAAATTTATAGGACTAAAATAGAAAAAAAAAAAAAAGTTACTTCGCGAGGACAACCTTATAAAGGATATATACATTTCTGCTTCTTTTTTTCATTCCTGAGTGAGTTTACAGTAATTAACTAACCCATGCCATGAGCGGAATCGAACCCGGAATCTCCTGTGTACTAAACTGATGACCTAGACCACTGCGCTATGACTGGTCACGCCCCTTTCTCAAATGTTGTTACTTATTTTAGACGCTTTTTATGATGCAAAAACTTGAGGTTTCATCTGTAGATGAATTTTTCAGATTTCCAATGTTTTTAATATTTTATTTTCATAATTTTCAATATTTTGCTGTATTGTTTGATCCCTTATAACAGATAAATTTTAATTTATTATGTATTATATGCGTAAAACATTGTATTAAGAGTAATGATTGCTTCTTTTTGCAACAATACCAACATTTTCTTTTTTCGAACATATACTTTTTTAAATTATTTGTCTGATTAACTATTTGTCAATTCCAATAAAAACAACAATTATCTTAATCAGATGTGTTTATTACATGCTATTAAAATATTTTTTTTTACTCTCTTATTTAAAAAAAAATATGTAAATAAACAATTTTATAATAAATTAAATTATTATATTTCAGCTATGCTGAGAGATTTTGCTTACGGTTCTGTTAAACTAAATAGTTTTTAAAATATTAAAAAGAAAAAAAATGATTTTTAGAGAAAAATTTGAAATTAATGACCTTGGGATAGGTAAGTTTCTAATCTGGACTTATTGATTTAATTTAAGTTAAATTAGTTTAATTTATAAAAATATGAACTAACGAAATAAATTAAAAGCGTTATAAAGCTAAAAACTTTATTTTTATAAAAGTAAAGAAAAAATATTAACTAATTTTATATATGTAAGGAAAAAATGATAAACTTTGTAAAATTATAATTTATAAAATAATAAATTTTAGCGCAGTTCATAAATTTGTAAGCCAAATCAGTTTAGTTTAATACCAATTTCCATAGCTATAATTTGCAGAGATACTATGTTATGAAAACCTTTAAATAACACAATATTGCCTCACGTTAAAAAAATTAAAATAAATTTTTAAAAAATTAGTGAAAAAAAAATCATAATTTTGAAATACTATCAAGAAAAAAAAAATCATAATTTTGAAATACTATCAAGAAAAAAAAAAGTAGATTTAAAAATATTTTTTTTCTGTAATTTACAAAAATAAAATAAATTTCTAAATATTTCATTAAAAAATATAAATATTACTATTCTTTTCGCAATAAATTGACATGGCCTCGGTTAGAATGGGCCAGCGGGTCGAGCCGGGCCAGGCCTGTATCCTAGAAGAATTCTAGTAAATACAACACAATCTTAATTCGCATTTCAAAGAAGGCTATTTTTGTACTCAACCTTTAAACGTCATTTACGGAAATTGCACTGTTTTGGAAGAAATACGGACATTGTACTGTTTAGAAAGAAATGCGGAAAAAATTCATTAAATATACGGAAAACTTTCTGCATATTTACGGATTTGAAATCTCTTTAACGGAACTAATGTCATTTACGGAAATTGTACTGAAGTAATCCAATTTTACAAAAATATGACGAAAAAAAGCAAAGGATATCATAGGAATATGAACATCAGGAGAAAGCAAAGGAAAAACTAATTTAATGTAGTGGTCCATTCTAAATTTTTACCATGTTCTTTTATCGTTTAGGAAAATATAATACACGGAATATATATCCGCAACACTAGTCTTCTAGAATGACTATTGATACCTCATGCACGATGAACAATGACTAAAAATCGTTTGAACATGTTAGTGAACAACTTCATTAAATCGTGCCTGGGAAATCATACAGAACTCAGAATTTACTATAGAAAGAGTTACGAACATAAAAAGCAGAATGAAACATGTACTATTATTTAATTATCTATCTCACCTAAAAATATTTGTCGCAATTTCTCATCATTATTAACTTTAAAACAATACGGCATTGCAAGCTATGATGTTTTCACCAGAAAGAGGTTCGTAAATAAGCAAAATAAAGTAATTGCTCATTCTAAAAATTTAATACAAATCTCAATCAGGATAGCTTGGCAATTACACACCCACAAAAATAATCTTTTCAATAACGATTATTTATACCTATGGGGTACAATAAACAATAAACAAAAATCATAAGCATGCCTGTGTACCATTTCACTGAATCGCGCACAGTCCAGAGCATCATATAAACTCTATATCATTATTTAATTCAAACAGACACCTTATAAAGAAATTTAGAAATATAAAAAGTAAAGAGAAAAAGTAACAATTATTTTATTATCTATCTTACCTGATAATAATCATTGTAGTTTCTCATCATTATTCAATTTATAAGTAGTAATCCAATTTTACAAGAATATGACGGAAAAAGCAAAGGATATAGGAATATAAGCACCAGGAATAACCAAAGAAACAACTAATCTAATACAGTGGTCCATTCTAAAATTTTACCATGTTCTTATAACGTTTAGGAAAATATCATACACGGAATATATATCCCCAACGCTAGTCCTCTATAGAATGACTATTGATACCTCATGCACGATGAACAGTAACTAAGAATCGTTTGAACATGTTCGTGTACCACTTCATTAAATCGTGCCCAGAACATCATCATACAACCCTCCTTTGCATTATTTAATAATTCAGTATGACACACCAGAACCACGATTTCATTGTCCATACATGACGCGTAAACGCCGCAAAAATGAAAATAATGGACTCACCCACACCTGGTATGGATCAATGTGTAGGGTAACAAAATCTGACTCACCCCCTCTGTCTGTGTTTCCACTCGAACGGATTTTCGATTCAAAAAAAGGTCAGGTGTTAAATAAATCGAAAGAAGAGTTTCCGACCGAAATAGAGGGGGAGGGGGAGGGATAAGAGCTATAAGTGATTCGGTGGTGAGGATGAGGAAGTGATGCATTAATAGTAGTCCTCTCAACTCCCGACACCCCCGTATCAAATGTACGGAATGGGTCTTCACAATTACTCTATAACTTCCACCCCAAACCTGAAAATTAGACCACTTGTTAAGACTGTATGGGACTTATAAATAATTCATATTTTGAACAATTAATTCTTGAGAAATTTCGACCAAGTATCCTTTTTATTAAATTTCAATAATGAATTTAAATTTTAAATATATTTAATGATTCCACAGTTGATAATTTAAAAATCATCTGATTCTTATTTCAGAAAAGAAATTTTGGTTAACATGTTAAAAAAATAAATTCTTCCCAAAATGAAGAAAGCGTTATTTATTTTGTAAAAATATATAAGAAAAAAGCACTTATTATCATTAAAATAAAAATATACCGTGTATTACTCGTGTATAAATCAAAGAATTTTAGACAAAATTAGGGGGTTGAAAGTGGAGGATCGACTTATATACGATTTAGTAAGCAAAAAAAAAAAAAAAAAAAGAAAAGAAAAGAATAAAAATAGAGAATATTTCACACCCCGGAAGAAATGTGAAATAACAAAGTGGAATACCGGAGTCACCCGGTCTAGGTTTGAGAGAGAGATAAAAGCGGACAATGGTTATTTCCCTGTGATTGATAATAAAATAAAAATTAAAAACCTCAACAATAATGTCCCTGTAATTGTTCTGCACCCATTTTCTCTTGGAATATAGAATTCTCTTCAATACATGGACATTCATTTCAGCATTTTAACCTCCTTTTTAAAAAGAGTTCAACTTGAGAATGCTTCTAGATTTCTCTCCTAAAAGTCCTACAGTACAAAGTACTATTATTTATCACTCTAAGAAGTTGTTTACCCTTGTAAATAAGGCTTGAATAAATTTTTCAAGGAATTTTTTCTTTTTATGTATCATTAAATTGATGTGAATAGGTTACAAAATAGTTTCAGCTTCTTCAGTTTTACATAATTATACAGTTTTAAAACATTGAATTTTAAAAATAAAGTCTGATTAGAAACGTAAAAAAAAAATTATTATTATTATTATTATTATTATTATTATTTACTAATTTAATGAAAAATTACCTCGATTAAAAATAATTTTTCAACATACTACCAGAAATGGGGTTCGACTTATACACGAAAATTAAATTTTTTTCAAAATTTTGCGTAAGAATTAGGGGATCGACTTATACACGAGTATATACGGTATATGCTAGAAGTGATTGTAGTAAACATAAAGGCTTAAAAACCTTTTAATAGACAGACCTGCTAGTTTCGTTGACACAATCGGTGACATTCTTATGATCAGTAAATGATAAATGAGCTCGCGCCGCCAGACGCCCACGGGGGTCGCCGGCTCGCGTTCCGACCATCGCACCCAAGTCTCTAAACGACTTATATCGCACCAGAGGCTTTGTCTCGCCTCGGCGCTACTATCGGCCTCTGGGGCAAAAAAAATTGAAATATGAACTTGATAAACAAACACCACGAGATACCAGGTATCATGAAAGCAGGTGCTTTAATAAAAATGATTATCTGTAAATGCGATTTATTTTATTTTATTTTTAAATTTATGAATGATATCGCGCCACATTCTAGGTAACTCAAAGGATTCCGAATCATTGGATATGTTCTCGCTGCGCACATAAATTTCTATTGATTCACGGTTAATAGATGGGAAATACAAATACCCAGATTTTGGCTCGAGATGATTCATACATTTAAAAATAAGACAAAATAAATCCCGATCACAGATGATCATTTTTATTAATGATATCAGGTTTCTTGTTATGTTTGTGTATCAAGTTTATATTTAAATTTTTTTTGCGAATATTAGTTCATTTTATATCATTGTTGATCTTGAGAAACTCACAGATTGTGTGTATGAAACTTGTACGTCTGTCTAATAAAAAGTTTTTTAAGTCTTTATGTTTACTGCAATTACTTCTAGCATATATATTTTTATTCTGTTTTGCTTTGGTCAATATTGAACGAAATGATTCTAATGAACGAAAAGATCTAATTTTAACTTTTAACATTCAATTCTTTAAACTAAAATGAAATGAAATCAAACGATTTCGATATTATATATTTTTTATTATTCAAAGCCTCTATAAGCATCGGTGCAAGGGGGGCCCCATACGCGTCTGTGCCAAAGGCCTCCAAATTTGTAAATCGGTCCCTAGCTGTGGGGATATTTCCCCCAAGAGGACTGCGGTGAATATAAATAAGTTAAAGCATTGAAATTTAATACAATATCTGCGTAAAGATGAAAAATGACTAATATGATGCAATCTATGCATAACGGATAATTTAATAAATTAACTATGAATTGCTAAAAAATCATTTTAATATAATGCAATTAAAAAATTTTATGGATAACAATTTAAAAGATTTTTTTATAAATATTATTATTATATTATTTAAAATATTATATTATTTTAATATTAAAATATTATTCTTTATATGTCAATAATAAAGTTTTTTTCAAGGATCTATAAAAAGGGGGGAACATATATAAATTTTAATTGAGAGTAAAATTTTATCTTCAACAGCTTTAATTATATCATTCATTTCTTTTAAATATAAAGAGAGATTATGCCTTTTTTTTCTGTTACATATTAAATGTAAAAAATTTAGGGGACTAATTAAGTTACTTGGAAAAAAAAAAGAAAAAAAAAAGCTTTCATTTTGTATATCGTGTGGAGTATCGTGTGAAAGATCTCGTAACATCGAACTCAAAAATATATTTATTTTAATTTTAGGTATTATATTTTCAGAGATACCGTCGAAGTTACCGGAAAAATATGCTCCCCCCCCCCCCCCCCCATTTCCTAATCTGCTGAAACTAAAAATATGAAAAAATTAGGGGTAGTAAGAGATTATTTAAACCTTGCAGGAAAACTATAGCGATTTTCCTAGATCACATAGTTTTTGAGAAAAACGTATTTTTCTGTTACGCACAAATTTTACTTTACGGCGGTCAGCTGGGAAGTTGACGGACGCTCGAGGCATCTATCGACGCAGAATCATCCAAGTATATTTGATAATGACTTTCAAAAAAGATTGTCTGTAATTAGCCGGGATATTAATTAAGTTACTTGAAAAATAAATTTTCTTTTTATATACCGTGTAGGGTATCGTTCGAAAGATCTCGTAACATCGAACTCAAAAATATATTACTTACCCATAATACGTAGTATAGGGTATTACTTACCCATCATACGTAGTACAGGGTATTACTTACCCATCATACGTAGTATAGGTTAAGTCTTGTAATCGTTTTGGAAATCGAAAACAGAAATTTTTGACGGATTTACACGTTTCAGACACTGGAGATTCCGAAAAACATATTTTTAGAAAAAAAAAAAAAATACCGTCCGTGTGCGTGTCTGTGTGTCTGTAAATGCTCTATCTCCCAAAACACAATTGAGACAGAGACTTGAAATTTTGTATGTACTTAGTATGTAATAATGGAAAGAAGCTTATTGAATTTCAATAACCTCGATGATCCGGAACTATTTTTTTTTTGACTCTCGAAATATGATTTTAGTGTAATTTTTTAACATCTATTAATGTATTTTAGTCATCTTTTAGGTAACTGATCACATTATTTGTGTATTTTTATATTGTTTTACAAAGATGAATTTTAGCATTCTGAAATAGTTTATTTTACTATTTCATTATGTTTGAAGTATTGTAACATCATTAAAATGCACACGAAACGATTTTTCCCCCATAGACAGTAATGCAACGTAATTATTCTGTGTGTCTATATAAACGCTACACACTTAATTTTTCAATACCGAACATGCTACAGTTAACATCAATAACATATAAAAGTTTTTTTCAATCTGAGTATATTTATGAGACTCAGAGTAAGGACAGACAGACAAACCGAATTCCACTATGTTGTAAATTTGGAATTAATATAATTTAATATAAATAATATAAATAATATAATTAATATAATTTTTAATATAATTAATATAATTTTCAACTTTGTTGGAAAGTGTTAAAAAACGATTGTCCTATCTCACACATTGGTTGCGCGCTACGGAGGGTTAATCATGAACAATTAAAAAGTTTAAATCAAAATGAATCAAAATGTCTTTCTTCCCTTTCAACAGGATATCCTTAAACATTCGCGCGAAAAACTATTTCCCAACCTTCACGGATAAAAACCAATCAGACCTTCCAACAGCTAAAATAAAAGAATAAAAATCTAAAACAAGATCTCCCATTTCTCTTTTCAAGAAACAAACCAAAAGAGAAGAACTTCGAAGCTAAACGAGCCGAACCGAAAAATAAATGAAAATCAAAATTAAAAAAAAGAAAAGAAAAAGAAACAACCCTTGTGTTTTCATCGGAACAATGTCCTTGCGACAATACCGTACAATCGTTTGGTCGCTCTAATGACTTGCCGTGAGATCGTCTGCCAGGGGAAGGTCGAGGTTGCGAATTCTCGTGAGAAAGGATATCTTGTCCACCTTTTGTTTTTGATGTTTGGGATTTTGTATTGAAAGACTAGGCACATAATTGGGAGAACAGCATAGGTATGTAAGTATTCGAAAGGTCTGAAGAAAGGGGGGAGGGAGCTGGAGAAATAATCGCTGAAGAGTTTTGGACTAACAAGTATTTTCTCCAGCAGTTTGGAAACTAAATTCGTCGTTCAGAGTTTTCAGAGATGAAAATCTGTAAGTGTACTAAGGCCGTAACCAGAACCATATGTGGGCTATCCCCCCCCACCCCCCTCACCCTCATTAGCTAATTAAGCCCCTTTTAGACTTCACAATGTTTCACTAATATCATTTATATTACAGTTTAAAAAAAATTTAACTTTCTAATAAGAATTTTTATGACAGAGAGGACTTGCTCTCTATTTCTGTCTACATTTATTTATCATTAAAGTAGAGGGGGAAAAGACAAGCTGGGAATTACCCCACCAAAAAATTTTAAAATCCCCTCTGACTTTGATGACTGGTCGCGGCCCAAAAGAGGAAAAATAGATGGAAATGCATAAACAATAATAAAAATCTCTGCCTTACGAGGAAAATTTTATTTACGCGGTAGAGTGGGTGAAATTAATAAATACGTTTAAATCTTTACATTATCTTCAAGCTGAATACAAATAGTCCATACCTAATACATTAGTCACATTCACACTCCACACACACACACACACGAAAAAAAAAAAAAAAAACACGAACACAAAGATGTGAAAGACAACAACAACAGGTTCAATTGTCAGTTTAGAATTAATAACTTCTAGATACATTTTTTAATAAAAGATTTTGTTATTTAATCATTATGTTATTAATAGATTATTATTATTATTATCTTTATCACAATGAAACCTTATTTGACACCTCTATAAAAAGGATACTTTTTCCGGGAACGAAATGTATTCTTCATAGGATTTATATTATGTCCAACCTCTATAAGTTAGCACCTCTCTAATTGAAAGTTGGGCACTCAAGAATTGCCAGAAATTGGAAACTTTTCGACTATTTAAAAGAAAAATCCGATATTTTTTTGACAATCTTCAACAAATATTTAAATTTATCCTGCCTGGAAGCAGGTATAATGGTCGCCGAAAAAAAAAAATGTTTCTAGTATTAATAAATTTACCACATCAATATCTTGGAAAACATTTTTCTCTTTTTCAGTTCAAAGATTTACACTCGAACCATTTTCTGAAAATACCTTATCCTACTAAAAACATATGCTTATAACAGAAATACAGATGTTTTAACAGAAATCTGCACATTAGAAACAAAATCAACAAATAACGAGCCAAAAAAGAAACAAAAATTGTAATTTGAAACTAAGAAATGCTTCACATGTCAATAGTTGCATGTACTTTTGATGTGTAATAGTAATTAATAAACATGTATGCCCTTTTTAGCTCACAGGTTATCAAAGCCTGAAAGCTAATGTGCCCGCAGGTTCTGTATGTACGTATACGTAACGCAATAACTCTTGATAGAAATATCCGATTTGCTTCAAATTTTGTATATACGTAGGTTCATTCTGATAAGACGCTACCCTGATTAGTTTTGAGGGTTCATTGCTTAAGTGTAAAGGGGGAACGGTGGGCTAATCCCCCCTTAATTTAGATAAATGGGTATTTCATGCAGAATTATCAATTTGCTTCAAATTTGGTATACAGGTTTATTGTCGATTTCTCTATTTTTTGAGGGGCATTATTCTTTGAAATAAGAGTATAATATACAATTAGTGTGAATAGCCTGTGAGGTCAATGCCTTCAGTTTAACTGGGCACTTTTCTTTTTATATCATTTATTACCGCATTTTTGCTTAGATTTTCAATTAAAAAATAATTATTTTATGTATTTAGTTAGTGAATGTTTAATTATTAATTTTATTTAGAAATAAATATAATTAACGTATGTTTACGTATATACACTTGTAATTAAATTGGACTGAAAAATTTATAAGCCCCTCTTTAACTTTTTCAAGTACCGCTTAGAGAGGTATAGGGACGTGACCATATGGAGGCATTGTGGGCTGCATCCTCCCTAGCTTTCATAATCTTTTAATACAATAGCATATCTTTAACTTAAAAAAAATTGAAAACTTTTTTTACTGCAAACACTCTAAAATTGCCAAAATATAGAAATAAATAAAATATGCTGAAAATTGATAAAGAAATATTTTAAGTAGAGTATTTAATTATTATTTATAATAATGTATTTTAAATATTAAGCAGCTAGAACTAGTGACATTTTTTATCCCAAAAAGGTATTTAACACAAGGTAAAAAGAAACCAGTTCTTCCAATAAAAGATGAAATATTTTTGAATTATATTGTTTTAATTGCATGTTAATTGCTAGGAGCTCCAAATCTTGAATAGATGTTGACATTTATATTTAACACGTAAATGGTATTGTTCCTATAATAGCTTTTTAACTTTTGGTAAATTATAATTATTTTAAATTTTAAATTTAACATCAGCGCAAGAGTACTTGCACTCGTTCTAAATATATGCTTTATTAAAGTAGATGAAAAAGGCACATTAGCCCCACCAAAAAAATTTAAAGCCCTTTCATGCTTCGCACCTGGATTATAGCCCTGGACAGGTTTCAATGTAATATATTTTTTTTCTTTAACAAACACATCTTTTCACACTCACTGCAAAACGCATGTTCTGATTCATCGACACTAAAAAATCGCGGTGTATCGCAGAAATATGCGTTGTGCCTCATTGTACCTCTGACTCAAAAAGGATGATAAATATTGTATTGTGACGCAGAAAAACTTATTAACACTTTCCAACCTAGTTGAAAAGTGTTTATGACTTCGGTTTGTCTGGCCGTATGTCCGTGCTCTAACTTCCGTAAATATGCTCGGATTGCCTGATGTAATTTTTATATGTTATTGTCGTTATCTATAGCATGTTCCCTATTTCAACTAAAGTGTGTAGCACTTATAGTTTTTTTTACAGGGACACTCGAAAGAATTCCGTTACATTACGGTCTATGGGGAAAAATCATTTGCGGTTTATTTTAATAATGTTACACAATTTAAAACACATTGTAATTGATATATATCACTAAGGTGCATTACAAGAAGCTTAATATGGAATGGGGTGTGCATAGCACTTATAGTTACTTTTCAGGGACAGTCAAAAGAATTCCGTTACATTACGTCTATGGAGAAAAATCGTTTGCGGTTTAATTAAATAATGTTTCACTATTTTAAACGGATTGAAATTTATATATATCACTAAGGTGCATGATAAGAGGCTTACTACAGAATAGTGTGTGTATAGCAGTCATCGTTCATTGACAGGGACACACAAAAGAATTCTCTACTGTCTGTTAACAATAATTCCTGGAAGTGCGTTTTAAGTTCCTGAACGCGATTTTAAATTTAACTCACTTTTTGTCTATTACTTGGTGTGTAAAAATTCTGTAGATCCTATACAGGGCAGCACAAAAGTTCGCAAACACATTTCCGTTTATTGACAGAAACTCCAGAAGGAGAATTTTAAACTGTGCTACGCGTTTCCTAACTAAACTAAAATTTAGCATCCTATGTAGTTCATATACAAATCTATAGATCATATACAGAGCTGAATAAAAGTATTCGGATATTTTTCCGAATATGGTATATGTTGGAAATATATGTTCGGAATTCCCGAAATTACGTTTTTAAATATGTTATGCGTTTTCCAAATTGTTTACCTAGATGTTATCTTTCAGCTTATTAAATGGTAATGATTTGTAAAATTATTTTGGAAGCGTTGGAAAGTGTTACATAATCTATGCTTGACGCATGATTTTTCGTTCTTGTTTTCTATTTACAAATACGTACACATATATATATATTTGTAAATAATATAAATTTATAATAAAGTTTTAAAATTATTAAAATTAATGTTGTAATCGGAGACATACATAATTTGTAAAATTCTAGCCTACCAGGAACTGTGTGAAAAATCAATTACAAAATTCCATGTTCACATACGTGAACCAAGTTAGGTTAAATAAAAGAGTGTAATAAAAAATGTTATAAATCAAAGAGAAATATTACCATAAAAAAGTAAAAAAATACATTTTGTAAATTTCAAAAAGAGATAAGCGGCGCCGCGTAATAAAGCGTGCCCCAAAGATATAAAATTTACTCACTTCAATATATAGGGAGGAAATATATTTTTTCGTGAAAGCCAACACTTTATATTCTTTTATGACACGCACATGTGCACCTGTTAATTTACTATCCACGTGTAGCGAGTACAAAAAAACATGTTCGCTGTCACTATTTATGACATCAATTGAATGAAGCCCAAACACGTTTTATGATGTCACATTCACCTGAGCTATATAATAATAATAAAAATAAAAAAAACATTTTTTTTTCATTCTTATTGCTACTTTTTAACTTTCCCCCCAATATTAATAAAATGTTGTAAATCGTAACCGTTATCCTGCTTTATTTAGTTTAATTTCCTGTCAGTTCAGCTGTACAGTTTACAAGTTTTATACTGTTTTTAATAATATGAGTAAATTTTTTTTTACATTTCATTCTAATTTTATCTGTTTTTTTTTTTTTCAAAATTTTAAAGAAAAATTTCTTTACATATGAAGCTGCAAAGAGAAAATGAAACTAGTCGTTGGGGGCCACCGTAATACTTACCCATCATGGATATGCATAATGTAAAATATTAAAATAAAAAATGTGTAAACTACTTATAAAATGCATTGCAATTCAAATAAAATCGAGGCTTGATGACGTCACAAACTTTAAAGGCTCGATTACTGAATTGCTTGAAAGAAACATCCTTATAACTCCAAAAATAATAATCCTATTGACTAGCGGTTCATTGCATCTGATTAAGCGTCAGATTTCCAAATAAAATATATCTTTGAAGTGAAATTTGGATGAAATACAGGGTCATGAAAAATCGAAGAGTGTGGAAAATAGGATTCCAAATATCTCGGCAGCTCATTATCCGATCGAC
This sequence comes from Maratus michaelseni, assembly GCA_963931845.1. Lineage (NCBI taxonomy): Eukaryota > Metazoa > Arthropoda > Arachnida > Araneae > Salticidae > Maratus > Maratus michaelseni. Next base: position 194,380,654 of record OZ007600.1, read on the forward strand.
TTCTTTCTTTATGCAAAATTTATGTTTTTTTATTGTCTTTTATATTCATTTCTTAAAATAACCAATTTCGAAAAATTTTATATACCTTTTATCAGAACGAATATTTCGAGAGTCCGAAAAAAATAGTTCCGGATAATGGAGGTTATTGAAATGAAATAGGCTTCTTCCCATTATTACATACTAAGTACATACCAAATTGCAAGTCTCTATCTCATTTTTTTCGGGAGATAGAGCTTTTACAGACACACAGACGGACGGCAATTTTTTTTTTTTTTTTTTCTAAAAATATGTTTATCGGTATCTCCAGTGTCTGAAACGTGTAAATCCGTCAAAATTTTTTTTTCGATTTTCAAAACAATTACAAGACTTACCCTATACTACGTATGATGGGTAAGTAAAAGCACGGAAAAGTTCAATAAAATATTATGATCCTTTTCGCTTAATATGTATAATTTATTTAATTTTAGATTCACTTTTTAAAACTGAAACAATATAGAGTAAGCGGGAGGAATTGGTTGTTGGGGGGGTAATTCAGTGCTAGTAAAAGTGGTAGTTTTTTTTTTTTATTGTTGTTTTGCTGTGTTTTGTTTTTTTATTTAATTTAAATGTAAACACATTTAGAAATAGCTACATTCATTATTTATCACTCCAGTTTTTTTTTAAGTTTTTTATCTGAGAAATAAAAAAAATCTTTACTTTAAAAAAAAAAAAAAGTATTTAGTTACATATGTACATGTTTTTAGTTTGATATTATGTCTGTATTTCTGCCTATCATTTTCGAAAAAATCGGTACGAAATTTGATTATATTTTTAGAGTGGGAACGATTAGATTATTTATTGAAAATAATTTCTGTGAACAAATAAATTATTTTTTAACAGGATAGCACAGTATGTGTGGAATACACAACAGTTTATGGAATTCTCTAGACTTTTTTTTTAACAATGATATTAAATTAAAAAAAAATAGTGATGAAGCATTTAAAAATATATATATATAAAGGCGTCAAAATTTCGAATTTTTCATTTTGTACTTAACAAAACAAACTCAGACAATTCAAAATATAACTAATTTATATAGTTTCATAATATAAAAGTTTAACACAATCTTTATGTTCGTAAATATAAACGATACCAACATAACCACTTATCTTCATAAACTTATAGAATAGGGGTCGGAAGCAGGGGAACTACTGTAGTTGCTAGTTGCTACCTTTTACAGTAGTTTGCAGTGCAGCACGCTTCATTTTGAACAACATAGTGTAGAAAGTAGCTCGATACAAAAAATCCCTGACGGCTCGGCCTACAGGCACAGGTAGATTTCGAAGACGCAGACCGTGGGGCGCCTGTTTATTGAGAATTGCGGAAGAAATGGCATTTTTGCCATGATGCGGTAGTTGAAACTGCTCACTTCGAAACCTAACTTGTTTGCGGGCGGAGCCGGCAGGGATTTTATTATTATTATTATTATTATTATTATTATTATTATTATTATTATTTTGCTATAAAGGTTGGTCCTAAAAAAACTTGTCAATATAAAAGTTTTAGATAATATTAAGAGGATTTATAATAAATTTAAGCGGATTTGCCATCTTGTGAATGGACGAAGTTATGAATTGTTTTCTTCGAAAACACCCCCTTCCCCCCCATTGGGACCATTTTTAATGATATCAAAAATCTGTCATACATAAATTTTCGGCCCTTTTCCTAGAAGTAATAATAACTTTAAACGGATTCGATACGTATCATAATTAAGAAATTATGGGTTTTTTTCTGTTTTCACAAAAAGCCCCCCCCCTCCCCCCCTCCCCCCCTTTTGGTTCGATTTTGCCCATTAACGAACTTGACCGAGATTTTATGTCCCTTGATTTTACGTATAAGTTTGAAAGAGATTTGTGCAGAATTATTGCAGTTATCGTGTCCATAAAAAAGTGACATAGATAGATAGATATATAAAGTTTTGAACTGGGGCTGGTTTTGGGTTCTGGGAGTCGTAATCGGCGTACATGTGCAAAAATTTTTCAAAAATTCCAACTTAGGGGAGAATGTAATAGGTAGAATTTCTTACGAAATCTACCTAAAATCAGTAGTTTGTAGCGAGAACCGGCGCTACTTTTAACGCTACTTCTGGGAAATTCTGTGCTATTTTAATAATTATGTGGCCGTAATTTGCTTCTTTTGAACAAAATTTGTTCTGCAGTTTGCAAATCTCAGCTGCAATAGAGACGCACCCCATGAAGTCCTATATTTTTTCCCAGTTAAAATAAAGTACCAACTCACCAAAGGAATTCATTTTCTTGCTCGAAATACATGTCTATTTACTTTTTATTAGGTCTTCATGTTTTAATGCCGAATTTCTTATAATTTGGAATTGTTTGTTTACAGATTTATTTATTGTTTGCATTTAGAGTGGTTTTTCTGTAATTTCCAAGATTATAAAATTAGACATCAATATAATTAACTCTCAACAGAAATCAATACAATTAACATATTAATAATGTGTTGGAGAGTTAAGTGAACAAATCTATTAGTAAATACATGTCAACCTGTAATTTTATATCTCAATGCAATAATCACTGTAAGAATAATAAATAAAATTTATGCAGTATATGATTAAGCATAAATATTTTATATACAAGAGTAGCCCCATTTTATATCGCTCATTCATTATATAGCTCTATTTTTGTGCCTCTCGGTAAAAAAAAAAAAGCTGTAATTTAACTTCATTTTTACTTTTCGTACGCATACAAGGAAAGTGAGGTATGCATGATAAAAACCTCACTACGGAAATATTGGTATAATTTTACATTTTGAGGTCCCTGAATCGGTTTTAGCTATATTTTTACAATGATTACATATGTGTGTGCGTGGATGTATGCGTGTACATTAAAATTTCCTCATGTTTTCAGTTCCTTTCTTTGTAAAATTAGGATCTAAGTGTTTAGGTGCGTTTGTAATTATATAAATACGTAGCACCTATAGTCGTCGTCTGGTCCGTCCGTCTGTCTGCATATAACAGTGCAAAAACTACCCAACCGAATGGTTTGAAATTTAATATGTATAATCGTTGCAGAATTTTGTCGAGTCATATCAAATTTTATGAAAATCGAATCCAAACTTAAAAAGATATTAGTAAAAGTTTTCTTCATTCTATTAAATCCTATCCTACGTAATTAATTCAATGATATCCCATGATAGGTAATGATTCTAGGTTGCCATGGTGATTAAATCCTATTTAAGATGGAGTCCTATTATTTCCGTATTACTGAATTTAAAAACCTTATTTTGTATACTAAAATTATTTAATTCTAGCAATTATACAATCTACGTCAGTTTTTGGATATAGATGTTTCCGGAGAAATATATATTAAATGGTAAAAGAGTCTAAATAGGGATTTCAAGTTCTGAAATTTTCAAAGCTAGGCTTAAGTTTCCCATTGGAATTTTCAAAAAATGTCAACAAAAGATAAAATGTTGCCAACTTAAAATGTACTTATTTTATTACGGAAATTAATCCTATCATAATAGCAGACGATATAATTCATTTCACTGAATTATTAACGATGATTTTTTTACACTGTCTAGTATATGGATATTTGCGTATAGTATAATTTTAATGTAACATAATTGTAATTAATTGTTTGTAGAAGTGTATTGAAACTTAATTTCATAAAATAAAATGAATATCTATAACATGAAAATCTGCACATAAAATAAATTTTGTATTCATGCATTTTTGCATAAGAGTGCAACAGCTATTGCACCAAGATCTGAATATTTATAAAACTAGTTATAGTACGAACGCACCTCATTTGTCACGTTTGACGTACAATTTCCAACTTGTTTTTTTTTCAAGTTATAATAACTAACAAATTTCAAAAGTCAAGATAGCGATCGTAATAAGTGCGTCGACCATGCCAATATTATCACACAGCATTTAGAAAAAGTAATAAAATAAAAATTTCCCTGAACTAATAATACTTTAGCAGCAGTGGTGGCAACTATAAATTGTTTAAGCTGGCGAAATGCCAGGGGTCCCCAGCTTCAAACCACCCGGTGGTTGCTAAAAATTGATATACGATGATTACGCAGATTTTGACTACCTTTTTTTTTTTTTTTCCCGTTAATATAGTGATATTTAAATTTTAATCATATATATATATATATATTTATTACTTTATAAAAAGTACATATTCAACAAGTGTTTTTGTCTTGTATATTACTTACGGGCTCACAATAAAAATCTTATCATCGTAACCCACAGACTCTCTTCGAGGCCTATTGTTCCAATGTCGCTGGAAGACGAGTCCGTGTGACCTTTATCATATAACCCCGTTATTAGGTGCGTTCGTAATTATATAAATACGTAGCACCTATTGTCGTCGCTTGGTCCATCCGTCTGTCTGTCTGTCCGTCCGTCCGCATATAACAATGCAAAAACTACCCAACCGAATGGTTTGCAATTTAAAATATATTATCTTTGCAGAATTTTGTCGAGACATTTCAAATTTTACGAAAATCTAATCCAAACTTTATGAGATATTAATAAAAATATTTATGAAGAAATTTGATTTTTTTTTTTTTTTTTAAATCGGTGCTTTTTTGTTATAGGAGCTTCCGAAGTTCAATCGTCAAGCGACCGAGATACTTATTTTATGACAGAAATTAATCTACAGACGATATAATTCATTTCACAGAATTAAAAATCAGAAAATATCTGAATATTTATGTAACTAGCTATAGTTCGAACGCACCTCATTTGTCACGTTTGACGTACAATTTCCAACTTGTTTCTTTTGGCAATAGACAATTAAAGAAAAAAGAAACAATAACAATAAGATGCCTTGGCACTTTCTCTGTCACGCCAACAACAACAACTAAAAAGCCAAAAATAAGCTTCTAGCGGTATTTTTCAAAATGAAGAATTGGAACTGATTACTAATTTTTCACCATGAGATCTGCTTCGCCCACGTGAAAACAACCACTTGTAAATGTTAACCCTATGGGAAAGCTGTTTTAAAATATCTCGTTTGCATTTCAATATTTTCTAACTTTTTTTTTTCTTTTTGCATTGAACAGATTTAGGTTTGATCTCTGCGACTGCCGCTTTTTACTTTTTCGATTTTGTTTGCGTTTTTTTTTTTTTTTTTTTTTTTTTTGGGGGGGGGGGGGGAAGAGGATATTTTTACTTTTGAAACTGGTCCCGAGCTGCGATCGCAGAGTAGACCTCATTTATTCACTGCAAACAAATTATTTAAAACTATTGAAATGCAAACGAGATATTTTAAAAGAACTGTCCCATACGATTAACATTATTTTTAATTAGTAATTCTCGGGTCGTCAATTATTTGTGCATTGTGAAGTATATAAACAGGCGTCACTCTGACACAATGAAAGGGGTTAAGGATTAACACGTGAACTTTAAAAGAAACACATAACTAAAAATTGTCTTCCACCGCGAAAAGGATTCCGTCCTGACGAAAAATCCCTAGTTCTTTTTTTCTTTTAGTGTTTAAGTATTTTAAAACATTGAAACGACTAAATTGTATTATTAAAAAAAAATCATGAGAGGAAAAGAAAATTTAGTTCATTAAATTTGAAAAACCCTGGGAGGTGCAACTGTTCTCCGGCTCCCTTGTTGTCATTTGTTTAAATTTTGGATAAAATTCTGATAGCATACAAATTTTAACTAACTCAAAAGGAAAAACTCTCGATAGATACAGATGAATAAAATTTCAGCATTCATACTTTGTTATTCAAGAAATTCGTTTCACTTCCTTCTGATTGGAACACGAGTTTTCAGTTCTAGCGTGCAATGTTATGTATCTCAATTCGTCTTCTTTTAGAAATATATAAATACACAAACTTCTCAGCGGTTTTTGAGAAAATACTTTTAACACTGTAAACATACGTGTTAAAAGTTACGTGTGTTTCTGCACGTAAAAGTACAATGTGTTTCCCTGTAATACATCCATTGACAAGTGAGAAAGTTTTCTCTTACATCGTATTCAAACAGATCACGAAATATAAACTTCACGGTAAAAATCATTTGTTGAAGTCTGTTTTGTTCATGCGAACTGACAATATATTTGTAAATTCTATTTCATGTATTTGTAGTTAGGGAATGAGAACCAAAGTATGTTATGTACACTGTAAAAAAAAACTAGTCGTTGGGGGCCACCGTAATACTTACCCATCATATATATGTAAATATTTTGGGTACAATATCTTATAAATTTGAATGAAATACAGTGTCATGAAAAATCGAAGAGTGTGGACAATAGGATTACAAATATCTCGGCAACTCATTATCCGATCGACTTCATGCTTTATGCAAAATTAATGTTTTTTTTATTGTCTTTTATATTCACTCCTTAAAATAAACAATTTCGAAAATTTTAAAAATCTCTTTTATCAGAACGAATATTTCGAGAGTCCGAAAAAAAAATATTTCCCGATAATCGAGGTGACTGAAATTCAATAGGCTTCTTCTCATTATTACATATTAAGTACATAGCAAATTTCAAGTCTCTATCTCAATTTGTTCGGGAGATAGAGCGTTTACAGTCACACAGACAGACGGACGGCAATTTTTTTTTTCTTTTTCAAAAAATATGTTTTTCGGAATCTCCAATGTCTAAAACGTGTAAATCCGTCTTTTTTTTTTTTTTTTTTTTTTTGTCTTAATGTTTAGGTATTTTAAAACATTGAGAAAACTAAATTATATCATTTAAAACAATAAAAATAAATAATATATATATATATAATATATATATACATATATATATATATGAGAGGAAAAGAAAATTTAGTTCATTAAATTTGAAAAACCCTGGGAGATGCAACTGTTCTCAGACTCCCTTGTTGTCATTTCTTTAAATTTTGGATAAAATTCTGATAGCATGCAAAATTTAACTAACTCAAAAGGAAAAACTCTCGATAGATACAGATGAATAAAATTTCAGCATTCATACTTTGTTACTCAAGAAATTCGTTTCACTTCTGACTGGAACACGAATTTTCAGCTCTAGCGTGCAATGTTATATATCTTCATTCGTCTTCTTTTAGAAATATATAAATACACAAACTTCTCAGCAGTTTTTAAGAAAATACTTTTAACACTGTGAGCAAAATCTGCACGTAAAAGTACAATGTGTTTCCCTGCTATACATCCATTGACAAGTGAGAAAGTTTTATCTTACATCGTATTCAAACATATCACGAAATATAAACTTCACGGTAAAAATCATTTGTTGAAGTCTGTTTTGTTCATGCGAACTGACAATATTTTTGTAAATTCTGTTTTATGTATTTATGGGAATGAGAACTAAAGTATGTTATGTACACTGTAAAAAAAAAAAAAAAAAAAAAAAAAAAAAAAAAAAAAAAACTAGTCGTTGGGGGTCACCGTAATACTTTACCCATCATGGATATCTAAATATTTTGGGTATATATCTTATAAATTTGAATGAAATACAGTGTCATGAAAAATAGAAGAGTGTGGAAAATAGGATTACAAATATCTCGGCAACTCATTATCCGATCGACTTCATTCTTTATGCAAAATTTGTTTTTTAATTGTCTTTTATATTCACTCCTTAAAATAAACAATTTCGAAAATTTTTATATACATTTTATCAGAACGAATATTTCGAGAGTCCGAATTTTTTTTCTCCGGATAATCAAGGTTACTGAAATTTAATAGGCTTCTTCTCATTATTACATACTAAGTACATACCAAATTTCAGTCTCTATCTCAATTTGTTCGGGAGATAGAGCGTTTACAGACACACACACAAATAGACAGACAGCAATTTTTTTTTTCTAAAAATTTGTTTTTCGGAAGCTCCAGTGTATGAAACGTGTAAATCCGTCAATTTTTTTCTCGATCACAAGATTTATCCTATACTACGTATGATGGGTAAGTAAAAACTGTCGGCCAGGACACTAGTTAAATATTGTTTATTTTACGGAAATAATCCGTATTTATTTCGAAATTACGGACAAAATCTGTTAAAGTAATAGAAAGTTCGCTGTAAATACAGAATATTTTCGTAAAATAAACAGTTTTTTACAGCTTTCCTGGAAGACAGTTTTTTTCCTGTAAAATCAACAGATTTTTTAAAAAGTGTATAAGAGTTATACAAACAGGCAAATTGTAAATGCATAATTGTAAGAAAAATAAATAATTAGAATTTCTTTGGGTTTTTTTTTTTCTACAATTTTAAAATTATTTTATTTATTTATTTTAATGCAGATTTCTTTTATCATCCCTAATTTTAATTAAGCATTCTTAAGTAATAAATATGCAGTCAATTTTAGAATATTGGTTCATAAAATGACAATTAATATAAGGTAAGATTTCTATTCATTAGAATATTCTTCTAAAATTTTACAAATTATTGAAATGTATTATAACTAAATATCCGTAAATTTATTAATTCGGTTAAAATTATTAGCTAGAATTAAATTTAAGACAATAATTTATTAAATATTTTTACTACTATTATTATTATTTTCTTCTACAATTTTTTAAATTTTCATCACGCGCATTTTCTGGTAACGAATTTTTTACTAAAGGAACTCATTTGTTACTAACTACTAACACTTTAGCTGTTGAAAGTCACCTATTCGTCTCTCTGTCTATTGGTATATTGCACATGTATGTATCGGTTAATGGAACCTAATAATTATTATTATATTAATTCTTAAACTAACATGTTAAAATTATATTTTAATTATTATAAAACAGAAGTAGTACATATATCAAATATAAATAATAAACTAATATTTATTGATAAATAATGTAAGATTCTAATAGTACATTGTATAAAAAAAATATATTCTTAATTTAAATTGAAACGCGTGGAACATTTAAACATTTGAAAAGGAACATAAAGGGTTAAGAAGACATTTCACTGGAATATTTTTGTACTAGTAAAGAAAAATTATAGAAAATAACATAAATTTTGCCGTACACAAAATACATTTAAAAGTCTTCAGTTTAAACAATTACTTTTATTTAAACTTTTCTTTAAAAAAGCAATTTACCTACGAAATAAAAATTTAGACCAGATATTATTTATTAAAATTTTTATTAATTAAATTTTTTTATCTTTTAAATTTTTTTAAATTATCACTTCAATGTACCTCATTTTTCTGTATTCATCGTTTTGATTCCATAGTTTCAACACAAAATGTGTTTGAATCAAACAGTGTGCATGGATCGTTTTGCCTTACATTTACCCAGTAATGCATTCAGATATTCATTGCCTGTTAGTTTAAAATTTTTATTAATTGATATTTTATTAATTAAATTTTCCATCTTTTAAATTTTTTTAATTATCATTTCAATGTACTTCATTTTTCTGCATTCATCGTTTTGATTCAATAGTTTCAACACAAAATCTGTTTGAATCAAACAGTGTGCTTGGATCGTTTTGCCTTACATTTACCAGTAATGCATTCAGATATTCATTGACTGTTAGTTTAAAATTTTTATTAATTGATATTTTATTAATTAAATTTTCTATCTTTTAAATTTTTTTTAATTATCACTTCAATGTACCTCATTTTTCTGCATTCATCGTTTTGATTTAATAGTTTCAACACAAAATCTGTTTGAATCAAACAGTGTGCATGGATCGTTTTGCCTTACATTTACCAGTAATGCATTCAGATATTCATTGACTGTTACTTTCAAATTTTTATTAATTGATATTTTATTAATTAAATTTTCTATCTTTTAATTTTTTTTAATTATCATTTCAATGTACCTCATTTTTCTGCATTCATCGTTTTGATTCAATAGTTTCAACACAAAATCTGTTTGAATCAAACAGTGTGCATGGAACGTTTTGCCTTACATTTACCAGTAATGCATTCAGATATTCATTGACTGTTAGTTTCAAATTTTTATTAATTGATATTTTATTAATTAAATTTTCCATCTTTTAATTTTTTTTAATTATCACTTCAATGTACCTCATTTTTCTGCATTCATCGTTTTGATTCAATAGTTTCAACATAAAATCTGTTTGAATCAAACAGTGTGCATGGATCGTTTTGCCTTACGTTTACCAGTAATGCAATCAGATATTCATTGACTGTTTGTTTCAATTTTTTTTAAACATTATACTTTAAAAATGTTATACCTCTTTCAGGGGGAGGGGAGGTATTGCTTTGTAGAGAAATAAAAATGTTATGATTTGTCTAATGTAAATTTTAATACAGTACCTTTACATACCTGTTTTATTAATCTGCACGTTTTACAAAGTTTATTTAGATATTTTCTATGTGCATTTTTTTACATATTCAATTTATTTATAGTATAATGATTTCAGCATCGGATTTTAAAACATTGCGTTTAAAGAATTTACTGCATGTATGTATTAAAACTTGAAGTAGCGGTAATTTTTGCTTTAGTTGAGACATTTTTCAGAAATAAATGAAACACTCAATATACGATTTCTTTATTTATAAATGAAACAAAAATTAATGATATACACATATTTTTAATCTGAATTGGAATTTACGCAAGATAAAAGTTTCTATTTTTACAATTGTCGACTGATAAAAATTTCATTCAGTGAATCAGAAGATAATAATAAGATAGACTTGGATTAAAAAAACTGTTTTTGTAAACTTATCATTTTTATGTGTAAATAAAACCCACATACAAAAAAGACGATAATAAAAACACTGTGACGTGATGATGTTGGCTCTGTGCCGAAATAACACCTAAACACATGATTGGAATTAACCTGATACAGCTTTTGCGTGATAGACTTGAATTTTAAAAAGACGTTTTGTAAACTTATCAATGATAATAATTTAAAAAAATGCGTAAAGAAAACAAACTTAAGAATGAAAAGCATGAAAATAAAAAAACTAATGTGAATATATTGGGCCCTTTCACATAATACTACGCAAACACATGATCGAGATTAATCTGATATAAATATTGCATGATAAACTTGAATTTTAAAATAAGTTTTTTACAAATTTATCATTTTTGTAAATTATTGTAAACAAAACCCAACTGAGAAAGAAGAGTATGAAAATTAATAAATTATGACGTGGTTGATGTTGGACCTTTGAGGAGGTACTACTTAAACACATGATCGAAATTCACCTAATGGAACTATTATTTCACGAATTATAGAATAACAGATCATCGTTATTCGTCCCATATTTATCAAGGGAAACATCTGAAAATTTCAAAGAACATTTTTTAAACTCCAAGAGCGATAAAGAAACTGTCTCACGAACAATTTACGATTTTCGTAACCTTTGGCCACTCCGACATTGTCAGCCATTAACCAAACTCACATTTAACAATCTCAATTTACTATCGAAAAGCCATCGGCATTGACACTTCATTCAAAAATGGCGTCCAAGAAATAGATGAGTATACATAAGTAAAAAAAGAAAAAAGAAATCCCAGTGATTTCTCACTGGCTTCGACTTCCGTGTCGGCATGGGAACCGCAGACGATCTTCGCATACTAATCGGAGAAAGACAAGATGACATGCTGGAGAAACCGAAAGGGGTGAACCGAAGATTATAGTAGTGTCAAACTGCAAGTACAGAGACAAAAGATATAAGCACGGCAAAAGATCATTCCGGATGAGTTGAATGGATACGAAAGGTGTAACGAAATAAATAAAGCGCAAGGTGGGTCAAGTGCCCGATGAGATAGCATGGTAGAGGGGAGTAAATATCCCGACGAATTTTACTACAACTTTTTTCAAATAAAGAAGGTTCAAAGTGTTTAAAACTATACCATATATTTATTTTTTAAGATCATGCAGGTGTCGATGCAGGTTTTTTTTTTCTTGGGCCCAATTTGTGAAAAGAAAACATTATTTTTGTGAAATTTATTATTTTTTTGTGAAAAATAACATTTTGTAACGAAAGTTGAAATTCAGTTAATCGAATTCGAACCAAGCATTTATAAACAAAAACTTTTTTAAATCCTTTTGCTGAAGTTTTCCTCTCTGGTGAACTTGTTTGTTTACAAATTACTACAGATTTTAAAACATCAAAATATAATAAATAAATAATAAATAGTTAAGTTTTTATGTAATGGAATTTTGTGAAGGCACACATTTTATCAAATTGATTTTTGTGAAGGGCTCCTAAATAGGCCCCAAATTTTTCCTGGATTGACTCCTGTCATAAAACACGATAGAAACTTTTAAGAAAGAAATTCAAATATTTAATAAAGGTGTTATGCCATTAGTGTTGCTTTATGATTTCAAATTATTTTATCAAGAGCAATATCAAGAAATATCAAGAGCAAAACAACCAGCAGACGATAAAAAATCAAATGTTACTTGGATTATTTAGAAGAAATTGGATTATTTAGCCAAAAAGTTTTTGAATTTAAAACTGATAAAATAAGAGAGATTTTATTATGCATTTATCAGTTGAATATGTATTAATATGATGTAAAATTTCAAGTTCAGAAACAAACGATTTAAGCACTATAAAAGATCATTCAGGATGAGTTGAATGGGTATGAAAAGTGCAACAAAATAAGTAATGCGCAACGTGGGTCAAGTCTCAAGTGTCTGATGAGATAGCATGATAAAGAGAGTAAATAGCATGACAAATTTTACTCTAACTTTTTTCGAACGAAGAAAGTTCAGGGTGCTTAAAAACTATACCAAATATATATTTTTTTAACGATCGTGAACATAAAACACGATAGAAAATTTTTAGAAAGAAAGTCAAATCTTTAATAAAGAGGTTAGGTCATTAATATTGCTTTAGGATTTCAGAATATTTTTGAAGTATCAAGAACTTAGCAATTAGCAGACGATAAAAAAATCAAATGTTACTTGCACTAATTAGACAAAAGATTTTTGAGTTTAAAACTGATAGAATAAGGCAGTTTTTATTATGTGTTTGTCAATTGATTAGCAAATCCGCCGGCGTAACCCGTTGGACCCACAGAAAGGTACCGTATATCCACGGTATACATTTTTTCATCAAATATTTCCACCCAGGCAATGTGACAAGTTTATACTACAGAAAAAGAAAAATAGGAAAACGACCGCCAAACAATAAATATATACAGTGTCTCACATAAGTGATGGGACACTTGTGCTTTACAAAAGGAAACTAATCAAATAAATTAAAAAAACATGTACACATTTTTTTGTGGGTGTGTTTCATACTAAAATTTAGTAAAGATTATTACATAACATACATTTTGTCAAAATATTAAAATATTAATTTAATAAAAATACAAATGTTTAGAACGGAGCAAAAAATAGCTCACATAAGTGATGGGACACCATTATATATGCAACAAAAATCGTCTGAAATAAGCAATAAAAATATTTTTTGGGGTTTTATTTTTACTTAAAAGCAATTGGCAATAATTTATAAAATCGTCTGCAGTATTTCTCTCCAGTTTGTTTTGGAATTTTTGTGTTTTTTAGCTCTGTGTAGCCATGAATGCTAAACGAAAAGAAACTTCGCCTGAAATTCGAAAATTAGTTATTAATTTGCATATTGAACGTGGAAAATCTATTAGAAAAACTGCTGAAACAGTTAACTTGAGTCGTTCAACAGTTTTCAATATCATTAAACGATATAAAAAGAATCATATGATTCAGGATAAAAAAAGACCTGGCCAACCATCAAAGCTATCCAATGGAATAAAGCGAATTATCATTCGAAATATTAAAAAAAATCCAAGAATTAGTGCTTCAAAAGTTGCTGCTGATTTACAATCATTATATGGAATAATTGTTAATCCTGAGACTATTAGAAGGGTAATTCGATCTGCTGGATATCACGGTAGAGTAGCCAGGAAAAAATTCTTCGTAAGTGAAAAGAATAGAAAACTCAGACTAGCTTTCGCAAAATCCAACATAAATAAGAATTCTGATTACTGGAATAAAGTTATATTTGCTGATGAGAGTAAATTTAATATATTTGGTTCTGACGGTAGAATCTTGGTGTGGAGAAAACCCAGGGAAGAATTTCGCAAACAGAACTTGGTACCAACAGTAAAACATGGTGGAGGAGGAGTTATGGTATGGGGGTGTATGTCGTCCGCTGGAGTTGGTAATCTTGTTTTTATTGACAGTATAATGGATCAGTACAAGTATATTGATATTTTAAAGCAAAATTTGAAATCTTCAGCACGAAAATTGAACCTTCATAACCAATTTAAATTCTACCAGGACAATGACCCCAAGCACACTGCTCTGAACGTTAGACTCTGGCTGCTGCATAACTGTCCTGAAATAATAAAAACACCACCACAATCTCCAGACTTAAATCCCATAGAGAATATTTGGCAAGAATTGGAATCAAGAATTCGCAAACACACCATTTCTTCAAAACAACAACTAAAATCGGTGCTTCAAGAAGAATGGAGTGAAATCACTCCAGAAATCACAAAAAAATTAGTCGAATCCATCCCAAAAACATTAAATCATGTTTTAAAAGTAAAAGGAAATCCAACAAAATATTAAAACCTTTTAAAAAGTAAAATTTTTGGATAAATATTTGATGGAAAAGTAAGTGTCCCATCACTTATGTGAACCATTTTTTGCTCCGTTCTGAACAATTGTATTTTTACTAAATTAATATTTTAATATTTTGACAAAATGTATGTTATGTAATAATTGTTACTAACTTTAAATATGAAACACACCCAAAAAATTTTTGCACATGTTTGTTTATTTATTTTATTGCAGTTTCTTTTTATAAAGCACAAGTGTCCCATCACTTTTGTGAGACACTGTATATATATATATTAAATAGTATTTAAAGCAGAAAAAAAACCACACTTTTTTTTCTATCTGGGCTACGGAAATAACAGATTAAAACTGAAAGAAAAAAAAAACCTAAAAAAAATATAAAAGCAACCCCCCCCCCCCCCCCCAAAAAAAAAAAAAAAAAAAAAAAAAATTGAAATAGTAAGTAAATGTTTATAATGCTTATAATGAAAGATACCGTTGAGAGTAAAAAAGAACTTTAGATATTTAGGTTTTTGTTTATTTATTTTGTATTTCCATCCGGGCTACGCGGACGGCAAATTAAAACTGCAGAAAAATTATAAAATATAAAAACGACTTCCAGAAAATAATTATTTCAAAATAGTAAATTTTCTTTTTTTATCCTATATATGAAAGATACTGACTGTTGGAACAAGAAAGAAATCTTGTCTTTAGACTATGTGTTCGGAAAGTAAAAAACAGTGAAGTCGCTTCAATACCTTCCGAGAAAAAGGTACATCAATAACAGCTGTTTTACATATAATTTCGCAAATGTTTTCGCCCTCTTTAATATGAAATACAATCCCTCTTTTCCAAGCCATCTCACATTTGACCCGTGAAAATTATACATTTTTTCTTTCTTTTTTAAGTACGGAGTACGAAAGATACGCGGAGGAGTCAGTTATTCGATCACATACCGTAATTATTACACACCAGTAGCGCTTGTCATTCTACGAATATCGAATATGCTCAAAGATGCTTTTGCTTTACGGAGAATAATATTTCTAGGAAAATTTCTTCATATTAGTTTAACAAGGTCGCAGATGCACCAAGGAATCAAGACCCACCCTCTTTGGTGAGAAAGACACCTGCTAGGCGTAAACGATAACGGAAGCGACACTCAAAAGTTTTGAACTTTTTTTTATAAGTAGGTTGAATTTAAGAAAAAACGACATAAAAAAAAATTATCACCGAAGCCTTTTTTACCATGATTGATTAAATTAGAATTTATAATGTCGAGATGAGAACAAGTTGACACGTTTTCCCACAAGTTCAAGGATGGAATGTATAATTATTGAGTGAATATTAATGTGCAAGATAGGGAGTCGACAGGTGGGATGGCATTGCTCTTAAATGGATCTTTAAATTTAATTAACTAATTTTTTTTAAACAATTTCCGACATAGTATGAAAAGTGTTTATGATTTCGGTTTGTCTGGTTGTCTGGCAGTCTCTCTGGTCGTACATTAACTGGCTTAAATATACTTGGATTATCATGAGCTTGGCATATATTGAGGTTTATCATAGGGTATTCCCCATTAAAAATGGAATGTGTAGCATTTAGAGATCGTTTACAGGGACACACAAGACAATTCCGTTACATTATAGTCTATAGGGGAAAAATCATACCCAGTGCATTTTTAGGGTTTCGTTTATCTCACGAAACCCTATTGCTCCCGCTTCGTTGTCTGACTGTCACAGAGCCGGTTCACAGAAACTATATAACTTACAGGCATAAAATTTTGTGTGTATATAGCTGAATACCTACTATGAAACTCAAAATAATAAAATTTGAAAAAAATCGTATTATTTTAATATAGAGTGATAAAAAACCAAAAATCTAATAGTCTTTTCCGATTAAATTTATATATTTTTCGTTATAGTAGTTGCCAACAATTAAAAATCCACAATAAAATTATTTCTACAATAATTAATTTTCTATTGAAAGATTTCCATGTGAAAAGTGAAATAAAAAGTTTCACCAATTGAAAAAAAGATTAATATGAGGTCATAAATTTTCAAACATTTCTCAATATTACAAGGAGTATGAGTATGTGTAAATACAGAAAGCAGCTTAATAGGACGTCATTAGAAAATTAAAAAGAAAATTAATCTGAAGTCATATTGGAAGTTTAACGTATTTTTCAAATGTTTGAGAATAATACAAAAATAGTATCAATATGAGTAATAGAGAATAGTAAATATATGAGTTTGAAGAACGTATTGAATCATGATAAAAACCCGATTATGGAAATATTGGCATAATGTTTAATTTAGAAATTAATTTATTCAAATATCGCATTTAGTCCACATGAGAGATATTATTATGACAGAGTATAACAGCGGGCTTCGCCCGTTATCGGACGGATTCAGATTTTCGAAAAAACGAGAAAAATAGACCGGTAAATTTTTACTTTATAAAAAATGTGACTTATTATTATTTTTTTTTTTTTGAATGAAATTTATTTGGATTTATTAAAGAAAGGATAAAGTGTTTTGAAAGGAATATTAAACGAAACACTTTGTGCGATCTTCGATCACTCTTACCCACTTGTTTAAATGTTACACCATTTCAAAAATAATGAAATTGATGTGCATTGCTAAGGTGCACTACAAGATGCTTACTGTAGAATACGGAGAGCAAAGCATTTTTTTTTTTTAATGAGAGACACAAAAAAGAATTCGGCTACAGTACTATCAAATTGCTCGATTCAGATGCGGTATGCGTTTTAAAACTCAACCAAATTTTAGTACATTACGTTTATCAATTCTATAGCTCATATACAGGGATGCACAAAAAGACTGTCTGGTTGTCTGCCGTATGTTTATCTGTCTGTCTGACCGTACTCTAACTGTCTTAAATAATACTTGAATTATACACGAGCTTGGTATATGTTATTGATGTTTACCATAGGGCATTCCTTATTGAAAATGGAATGTGTAGCATTTATAGTTCGTTTACAGGGAGGCACAGAAGAATTCTGTTACACTATGGTTTATGGGGGAAAATCGTTTGCAGTGTATTTTAATAAAGTTACACTATATCCATACTGAAATACATATACATTATTGAGATGCAATATATTATTCTTTCTGTATTGGAATATGGAGTGCATGGCATTTATTATTCAATCACAGGGGCACACAAAATAATTCCGTTACATTACATATTGAATGTTTATAATTGGATCTATTCTCTATGTCGCAAGTGGTTGCAACTGGTATTGATATATTTTTTTTAAACTGTAATGCAATTAGATTAAAGTACCTAATACAAAAATTTGGGCAAATTTAAGAATTTTAAGTAAATGACGA
Source organism: Maratus michaelseni (assembly GCA_963931845.1). Classification (NCBI taxonomy): domain Eukaryota; kingdom Metazoa; phylum Arthropoda; class Arachnida; order Araneae; family Salticidae; genus Maratus; species Maratus michaelseni. The sequence goes on from OZ007600.1 coordinate 194,398,487, forward strand.
AAACGTAGTTGTATTCGATGAAAAAGTCGAACAATTACTCCAAATGTACCTTACCGAAAAAAGTTCAAGTATCTATTTTTGTTGTTGTTGTTGTTTGTTTAATCAAAATGTTATTAAATAACTTCTTTAATGCCATTCCGGGATTGAAAATGAATAATAATTGTTCAAAGTAGCTTTTGGCATTAAAACCAGAATGTACCACAATTATTAATGGAATAGTACTACAGTGATACATTAGTGGTACATTTTGTTAAAAATTCGAGAAGAAATTTTCTGATAAGCCCAAAGTGTTTTTTTGTTACATTATGTACTTAACAACAACCTTGAATAGTGATGCAACTAAAAATAAAAAAAAATTCAAATTTTCATCAATGTCCAGGTTTTTAGGTATTCGTTAACCGATCAGTTGTGTCATCACTCTGCACTAATGCAGTAATATATATCAAATTCAATATGTTTGAAATACTCTAACATCATTAAAATACACCGTAAACGTTTTTATCTCAATAGACCTTAATGTAACTGAATACTTTTGAACGTCCCTGTAAATGAACTATAGTGCTACACACTTCATTTTCAATACCGAACATGCCATAGTAAACCTCAATAACATATATCAATTGGATGGTAATCCGAGTATATTTACGCGAGTTAGAGCACGGAAAGACAGACAGATAGGAGGCAGACAGACAAACCGAAGTCATAAACATTTTTCATATTTGTTGGAAAGTGTTAAAAACTATTATTGTTGTACAAAATTTCCTCAACTCAACTTAACTATTAGTTTTCCACTGATGATGACCGAGTAAGTTCGGTTGAAAACGTTTTGATTATAAAATGACTGTAATGTGCTTTTAAATGTTTTTATGTATGTTTTTATGCACCTCCGAGCAATATATTTACATTTATTTGTAATTTTATGAATTTTAATTATTAAACAAGATGAATTTGGACTGAAATTTTAACTTTTTATTCAAAATTTTCTCGTTTGTTGTAACGAAAACATCTTTTATGAATCCTAGATAATTGTGAAACGTAAATGCAATTTATTTTTAAATACATACATGTACACTTCTTATCTTTTGGCAAATTCATGAAATATGCCAAGGACGGTTCATAGATTGTCCGACGACCGACGACGGTTCAATAAACAGTTAATGGAAGGAGAGGAAAACGTCGCCAAACAAACAAATATTTTCTTGTTTTCTTCGAGGAAATCTTTTAATAAAAATGGTCATCAAAATGAACGAAGTGAAGAAAACTGTTTTGATTCTGCGAAATTCCGGACGAAAATATATTTGATACAAACCAAAATAGGGGATACGGAAGTTAAATATTATTTGGTGGCTATTAACCTTTGAGATGCTTTTCTATTTAACACAAATTCTCTTTAAAACGCAGATTTCAAAATCATCAAAATTAATAATGTATGGAAAACTGCCTGTATTCAATAAAGTTTCAGAAAAAGCTATTAAAGTGTCGAATTGCGGAGACGTTACAGAACATAATCAAGTTTGACAAATTTTGCTAAAGTTAATAATAGTAATAATAATAATAATAATAATAATAATAAACACGGAATAAAACAACAAAAATTTACTAGTTAAAACCTATTTTTGCCAATTTTTTTCCAAAGTGTAAAAAATAGGACTATGATTTATTTATAGTTTCAATTTTTGCTAAACTTAACCCCAATGTTGAGGAATTTTTAAGTTTTAAGTTCATTTTAAAAATTAAGATTTTTTTTGGCAAAAACGTATTGCACAAAGGAATTTAAAAAATGAGTACAAGTTACATGCTTAATAAAAAAAAAAATCATTTAATTCATAGAATCACTGAACAATATAATCAGTGCATCATTCAAAGAGCAATAAAAAAGCAACAAAGCATATCTGCCAACTTTTGCGCTTTTTTTTCTTACCACTATTTTTGAAAAGAAAAATTTGCCTTATTTTATCGTAGATTTTTTTTCGATTAAAAATAGCAAATTTTACAAATAAAAAATGATATTAAAAAAGCGTGAAAGTAGGTTGGCAGCTATTCTATTATTAAGGCTCCAGATAACTTTTAAATAATCAAATAAATAAATAAATAAATAAATAAAGAGAACAGAAAAGAAAAGAAAGAAAGAAAGAAAGAAAAAAGAAAACATTTAAAAGGAATTAACTCATATAAAAATTTAGTAAAACTGTAATATTTAAACAATAATGCATCCAAAGTTAGCGTTAGGTTAGAACAAAAGTTATATGAAAAAGATTAAAAAGTCTTTTTATTCAAAACTGCTATTTTGCAGCTTGCACTCACGATTTCGCGAAAATTGCTTAACCAGATTTTATGAAATTTAAACATCTTGTTTCTTAACTTTATTAAATATATTTTTTAACAATTGAAAGAGAGTAAGTTTTGTTTAAATAGTAGGCAATAAAGGAAAATTAGTTCATATGACTCAGTTATGCGATTAACATTGCGATGCAGCAGGAAATATATGCATCTATTTATAACTTAAATTAATTAAAAAAAAAAAATATTTAATTTTCTGAAAAATAAAATTTTAGGATCGGTTGTTAAGATGCTTACCAATTCTCAATTAAACATTTACAGCTGCGTAATATAACATAATTTATACATCCAAGAGTAACAAAATAATACTAATGTTAATATTAATCTTGTTAATTTATCATGTTTGTCTGCAAAACATGCTTATTAAACATGAAAAGGCTTACTTCAGAATGGATGGAATCAGAAAAACCTATATTTCGGATTGAAGAAACAGATTAATACTAGCTGACCTACAACTACTAGCTGACCCGCCCGGCGTTGCCGGGCACATGATAATATATATATATATATATATGATAATATATATATATATTGACACGTGCACATGATAATATATATATATATATATTTTAAACATCAAGTTTTTATTATTTTATATCTTTAACTCGATTTTATACGAAATTATATTTTTAAATGAAAAATTCACGAAAAAATATTGATGTTTAGTCATAAAAGCGCCCATTTTCTCGTTGTTTCACTTAGATCGTTTCATAGTTTTAACATAAAAAGTTATTTTTGTCGGAACTCTTTGAAATCTGTATTGGTTATGAATAAAACGGTTTTACAACCTGTGTAAGAATTTTGTGAAAAAATATTGTTATCTAGTCGTAAAAGAAATTTTTTCTTCTCGCTTTTTTGTTTGTTTGTTTGTTTTCCCGTCGGCTCCTTTAACGTAGCAATAATAATAAAAAAAATCCCGCTCGGCGTACAGGCACAGGTAGATTTCGAAGACGCAGACCGTGGGGCACCTGTTTATTGGGAATTGCAGAAGAAAGACCTATTTGCCATGATGTGGCAGTTGGGACCACCCACTTCGAAATATACCTCTGCCTGTAGGTGGAGCCAGCAGGGATTTTTAAAAAAAAAAAATTTTACCGTAAAAGTTGGTCCTATAAAAACTTGTCAATATAAAAGTTGTAGATAATTTTAAGGAGATTTACAATAAATTTAAGCGGATTTGATATCTTGGGAATGGACGAAGTTATGATTTTTTTCTTCTGAAACCCCTATTCCCCCCCCCCCTTCCTTGGGAGCATTTTTAACGAAATCAAAAATCTGTCATACATAAATTTTTGGCCCTTTTCCTAGAAGTAATAATAATTTTAAACGGATTCGATAAGTATGAAAATTAAGATGCTATGGGTTTATTTCTGTTTTTACGTCTGTTTGTCAGCAGGGAATTTTTGTTTTTATTTATTTATTTATTTTTTTTTTTGCCGTAAGAGTTGGTTCTATAAAAAACTTGTCAGTGTAAAAGTTGTAGATAATTTTAAGGAGATTTACAATAAAATTAAGCGGATTTGATATCTTGGGAATTGACGAAGTTGTGAATTTTTCTCTTCTGAAACCCTTATTCCCCCCTCCCCCCCCTTGGGGGCATTTTTAATGAAATAAAAAATCTGTCATACATAAATTTTTGGCTCTTTTCCTAGAAGTAATAATAACTTTAAACGGATTCGATATGTATAAAAATTAAGAAGTTATGGTTTTTTTTTTTCTGTTTTCATGTCTGCTTGTAGGCAGAGCCAGCAGGGATTTTTTTTTTTTTTTTTTTTTTTTTTTTTTTTTTTTTTTTTTGCCATAAGAGTTGGTCCTATAAAAAACTTGTCAGTGTAAAAGTTGTAGATAATTTTAAGGAGATTTACAATAAAATTAAGCGGATTTGATATCTTGGGAATTGACGAAGTTATGAATTTTTTTCTTCTGAAACCCTTATCCCCCCCCCCCCTCCTTGGAGGCATTTTTAATGAAATAAAAAATCTGTCATACATAAATTTTTGGCCCTTTTCCTAGAAGTAATAATAACTTTAAACGGATTCAATATGTATAAAAATTAAGAAGTTATGGGTTTTTTTCTGTTTTCATGTCTGCTTGTAGGCAGAGCCAGCAGGGATTTTTTTGTTTTTAATTTTTTTTCCATAAGAGTTGGTCCTATAAAAAACTTGTCAATATAAAAGTTGTAGATAATTTTAAGGCGATTTATAATAAATTTAATCGGATTTGATATCTTCGGAATTGACGAAGTTATGAATTTTTTTCTTCTAACCCCCCCCCCCCCTTAAGGCAATTTTTAAGGATATCAAAAATTTGTCATACATAAATTTTCGGCCCTTTTCCTAGAAGTAATAATAACTTTAAACAGATTCGATACGTATCATAATTAAGAAATTATGATCTTTTTGTCTGTTTTCACAAAAAGCCCCCCATCCCCCCCCCCTCCTTTGTTCGATTTTGCCCGTTAACGAATTTGACCGAGATTTTATGCCCCTTGATTTTATGTATCAATTTGGGAGAGATCTGTGCATAATTATTGGAGTTATCGTGTCCATAAAAAAGTGACATAGATAGATAGATAGATAGATGTATAAAGTTTTGAACTGGGGGTGTTTTTGGGTTCTGGGAGTCATGATCGGCGTAGATGTGCGAAAATTTTTCAAAAATTCCACCTTAGGTGAGAATGTAATAGGTAGTATATTTCTTACGAAATCTACCTAAAATTAGTTCTCATCTTTTGAACTCTCTGAAATTGCAATCGGTTATAAATATAATTGTATCTAAACTCTCTTTAAAATTTTGCGAAAAATATGCATATTTAGTAGTGAAAAATTTTTTTCATTAAAAAAAAAAAAAAAAAAAAAAAAAACTTTCAACGCAATGGCCATATTACGCCATCCGTTTTCAATCCACCCTTTTCAATCCTCCTAGGCTAAACATTGAGGGCTAAACACTTTTCCCGTTTCTGAAAAGAATCGCCTTAAATAAATAAAAAAAAGAAGAAGAAAAGAAAAAGAAAAAGAAAAAGAAAAAAGAAAAAAAAATTGAAGCATGCGCAATGAGTCGATTTTCGTGTGGAAAAGAGAATGTAAAATTTGATAGAATGCGCTATTCACTTTTAAAATATAGATAAAAACTTTTCGAAAAGATTTTCCAAAATAAATGGCAACAAAAAGAACTTTGTTTATAAATGGTTCTTTAAATCTCAAAAATCTATTGGTTTCTGAGGTTTCTAAAGAGTGTTTTTCGGACTCGTGGGTAATTCGGAAGAGGTTATTGTATATTTTCGTTCGTGTTTATATTATATTTCCCTAGATTAAGAAACACCTGTCTTTTTTAGTGCGCACGTATGTTACTCGTATTAGGTGAATCTATGTATAAGATGAATTTACATACGCACATAAACAAGAAAAAGGTGCATTAAACGTCCATCTCATATTCTTAAATAGAACATCTTATAACATACATACATACATACATATTTACATACGACAATTTTCAATACATAATATTAAGATCTATATATATAACAACTTCTTTCATTATAAATGAAAGTAATAATGGCCAAAGGTAAATCTTCCATAATTCTAATCTACAACATAACCATCGCTTTAACAATGCTTTTTCCATGATCAGAGCATTTTTTAAAGTAACTACCCCGAGGTTTCCGGCGATTGAAAGCAATAAGAAACTCTGCTGCTTAAATACAAAGAAAACCAAATATATTATCCGAAAACATCAACAATTTCAAGAGAAAATTAAAAGATATTAATATTATGTTTAACTTACCGCGTTTTAATAAAAGTAATTAGATTCTGCAAAGTTCAAGGTAATCTTTCTTGGAACAAACAACAACTTTCAATACATTCAATACAAATAATATATACATATATATATATATATATAACAACTCTTTTCTCCACAAATGAAAGTAATAATGATTAATGAGGAATCTACCATAGAATTCTAATCTATAACGCAACCATCGCTTTAGCAAGACTTTTTCCATGATCGGGGGGCTTTCAACAATGACCCGACGTTTCCGGCGATGAAAAGCAATAAGCCAACTCCACTACTTAATAAAAAACTAAACATTTTATTCGAAAACAACAATTTCAAGTGAGAATTAAAAGATAAATATATTAAATATTATATTTAACTTACCGCTTTTTAATAAAAGTTATTAGATTCTGCTAAGTTCAAGATAATCTATCTTAGAACAAACAACAGCTTTCAATACAAATAATATATATAGTAGATATATACAACAACTCTTTTCTCCGCAAATGAAAGTAATGACTAATGAGGAATCTTCCAGAATTTTAATCTACAACGCAACCATCGCTTTATATATATATATATATATATATATATATATATATAGCAACAACTTTCTTCATTGAAAAAACAATGAAAGTAATGACTAATGAGGAATAATGACTGATCACTAATGAGGAATCTTCTGCAGTTCTAATCTACAACGCAACCATCGCTTTAACAAAACGCTTTTTCCATGATCGGGGTGCTTTTAACAATGACCCGACGCGACGTTTCCGGTGATTGAAAACAATAAGCCACCCTGTTACTTAATAAAAACTAAACATATTATCCGAAAACATCAACAATTTGAAGAGAGAATTAAAAGATGAATATATTAAATATTATATTTAACTTACCGCTTTTTAATAAAGTAATTAGATTCTGCAAAGTTCAAGGTAATCTTTCTTGGAATAAACTGGACACTTAAACTCCTTCACCGAAAACTAACAACTGCTGAATAAGTTCTGGACAACAATGAGAAAGTAAGCATTGAACCTTATCTAAAGATAGCATCAAACTTCTCACGGCGAAAAAAAAAAAAAAAATCTTCAAATGAGATTACGGCAGTTAATGGGTTAAGCTTATTATTATTATGTATTTGAACATAAAAAACGAGCAGAAAAAAAGTAATGAATACGCATAACCGTTAATTACGGTACACTGCCCATTTCTTCTTTCATAATTGATAGGGTAGAGCAATAGAATTGGGATGTTTTTATAAATATTCATATTTAAAAAATATATTACAATTTGAGTATATACCAGGTTTTGTCCTGAAATATGTCTTCTAAAAATCACATTTTGTTTTATTCATTTATTTTCAGCCTCAATAAAATAAATAAAACATGTTGCGTGTCGGGTTCGGATTTTTTTTTTTTTTTTTTTATTTTTTTTTTTTTAAATACATTGGTTGACAGCAAAATCCTCCCTATAAAAATAACGGTTTATTCGTATAGATTTCACGGTACTAATATGCACGGCTTTCACTGGCTTTTGACTAACTTTAGAAATTTCTCTAATCATAAAAAAAAAAACTATAGTAGAGATGTACCGAATATTCGGTATCTATTCTGCATTCGGCTTATTCGGCCATACTACCGAATATTCGATGCCTTCTTTATCAAAATAAAAGTATGTGTCTTAAATATTATGTAAAATTGTTTTAACGTTTAACTTTTTAATATCTTGAAATTCTGAAATATAAAAGTATTCAGTCAGCGGAATATTCGGTATTCTACCTAATAATTACTATTCGGCTAGTCGAATATTCAATATTTGGTTTAACTGTGTGCCGAATATTCGGTATTCGGTGCATCCCTAAACTATAACCAAATTAAAATATTGTTAGCAATAGGATCGTCATGAAATATTAATTCTAAATTAGTCGAATACCAAACTATTCGGTCTGACGAATTTTTTAAAAACCTGTTAAAAGTACTTTTTAAAGCTTACACAGCTTCTATTTTTAACTGTCAATTAATAAAGATATTAAGAGTAATTAGAAATAGTATTATACTTAAATAAAAGATAATGCTTTTACATTATTTATTTGCTATTTGAAAAGTGTCACTTAAAAAATTAATCCTTATAGTGATGGCCTTCATAGGAATTGATGATGTACAAATGCAAGTTCTTGAATATTGTCTGGGAAATAAGTTGTTTAATGGTTTTTCGCAATCTGGGTGTCTCTAAAGAAAATGGAAAAAACTTTCAGGGTTGGTAATTGACATAAAGACAGACATTTTTATCTAGGAAACCAGGATCACGATCCACTTATTCAGTCAAAAACACTGCGAAATATGATGACATGACGAGAAGTGATGTAAATTGCCACAATTCATATCTAAACAATACTAAGCTAAACATTCCTTTATTCAGAATGCAGCTGACAGTACTTATACTGCATCACTGTCCAAGATTCAGTCACTTCCAGTGATATCATCACATTTTATACAAGAAAAATTAATGTGATGCAAATCTCACAAAAATATTTATATAATTAAGGCGTTGGGGGCAAGAAAGTGCTAAACTACATTTGTAAGCTTCTGAGATATATCAGTTTGAAAGTTAGATCCAATACTCAAATCAAGATATACAACATAAAGTTTTTTTGCCAATTTCTTATTAACATTTAAGATATTCTGCAAAACAATATGGCATTACTTTAATGATATTGCAATTACGTTCTTTGTAAATTAGCTATCTTCATTGGGGGCATAAATGTCTGGGGCAAAAACGAAACCTGGGACATATGCTGCCACCAAGTGACATTAGAAACAAATTTACAATAATAAGCAAAAGATTACAGTGTCAAGTTTATTGCACCAAAAATATGGCTTGGCACTTTGTTTCCCCGACCTCCTCAATTGTTAAACTTCTGAACGAAAATTCAGCTTCGGCTTGTATAGTGACATACACTGTATTTTTGATTGAGTGTATTATAATTTTGATCGAATAAATAGATTGAAATGTTGTTTTGTGTTCAAAAAATGTTTTCGTGACCATATTATGTCTCCTGAAAGTTTGTTCCAAGATTTTAGGAGCACTTTGTATAATTACAACTTCTAAAAATGATCGCTCAGTCCAGACATTGCTTTTTGCGGTTAGTTTAAAAACTTCCTTCTAAATCGAAAGAGACAGAAACGTTATTAATCTTTGCTGAGTTGCCTCAATTTGAATAACTGAAAGAAAAAAAAAATGTTGATTTTACGGCATAATACTGGCATCCCAGTTTCCAGCATTATACCGTAAAATTAACAGAAATAAACAGTAAAATATGTAGTAATATGCTACCGCGCATTTGCGGCAGTGTATTACTATTTATTTTAATGTTTATTATTGTTAATTTTACGGTATAATACTGACAGCTGGAATGCCAGTATTATACCGTAAAATCAATATTCTTTTCTTTTCTTTCTTTCTTTTTTTTGCAGTGTTGTACTGTTTATTTATTTTTTACTTTAGTAACTTTCTAACAAATAAAAAATTATATGACTGTAACATTTTTCTTCCAATTCCTTCAAAACTTCTCTTCGATTTTAAAATATTTGTTTTAGAATGTAAGAAAATTTTTATTTTTTAAATATAAATAAAGTTAATTTGTTTTAATTCACAGAAGAATTCATAAAATTTAAAATTTTATCAATTAAAAAAGATTTAAAACTATCCTCTTCTTAAATATTAATTCAAAGCACAGATTTTCTTTTTATAGTGTAAAATTTACTTGCAAAAAACGTCTTCTTTATCAAAATAAAAGTATGTGTGTTAAATATATTATGTAAAATTATTTTAAAGTTTTAACTTTTTAATACCTTTAAATTCTGAAATATAAATCTATTCGGTCAGCCGAATATTCGGTAAACCGAATATTTGGTATTCGGTTTACCTGTGTGCCGAATATTCTATATTCGGCTAAAATATTTATCCGGTACATCTCTAAACTATAGCCAAATGTAAATATTCTTAGCGATAGGTTCGTCATGAAATATTATTTCTAAAGTAGTTCTTTAACTTCTTTTTCTATATGTGTTCTGACTTTTTGTTTTTTGACGAGTTACTGGTTTAAATTCAGCTGTCAGCCATAGAAACTACGTCAAACGTGACAAATGAGGTGCGTTCGTACTATAACTAGTTTTATAAATATTCAGATCTTGGTGCAATAGCTGTTGCACTCTTATGCAAAAATGCACGAATGAAAAATTTATTTTGTGTGCAGATTTTCATATTATAGATATTCATTTTATTTTATAAAATTAAGTTTCAATACATTTTTACAAACAATTCATTAGAATTCTTCTACATTAAAATTATATGCGCAAATATCCAATACAAGACAATGTAAAAAAAATCATCAATAATATTATTTCACTGAAAAAATGAATTATATCGTCTGTTATTATGATACTATAGCTGACATGTCCGGCGTTGCCTGGCCCCGTGATAATAACCTTAAAAATACCTAAAATCAATGTTGAATGATTTTATATATATATGAAAATCTATCCAAACGAACTGAACAGTCGTTATAGTTATAGCCGATAGAATTTCTGACGTTTTGATATATTAAACTTTCAATTCTGGCCAAAAGTTCCTGAGGAAACCTAAATAATATAAAGCGCTCCCCCACCTTTCCTCTTTTAAACTCAAAATAATATACAATATTGGCCAATTTATTAGTCTCATTCGAAAAAAAATTCTAAAACCTTGTTTCTAAAATGTGTGTGTGTGTGATTATATTAAAATTAAATAAAAATCATACACTCGTGGCAACATAATTCACTTTTATATATATTTTAACAGAATAGTATAAGGCTACTATAATTTGTGACTTGTACTCGTGCTATAGCCAGTATACGTCAGGACACATGGCCGTTATCATTATCTTTTTACGCGTGAAGATTTCGCTATGGTACTCCATTGTGAAATTTGGTAATTTTTGAAATTCAGTAGTTGAAAAACGGCATAATCATTAGATTTGAAATTTATATCAAGAAAAATACAATTTTTCACCTTTCTAACGCAGTTTGTCTAACAATTTTCTGACAAATACTTTTCGAGCTACATTTTTTCAGCAACTTCAAATGTTTCATTTTCCGTGACTAATCTGTGGCAACGATTATCAAAAATCTCAGTCGTCCGCAACGCATAGCTTTTTATTAAAGAGGATGATACATTGTTTAAAAATTGGTATCATTTTACAACATTCCTTTTTTTCTGCCGTTACATTTTCATTTTCAGTGTATTTAGTTTTGGAATAGGTTTCCAGTCTAAACCCAAACGCAATCTATGTTTTAGTTTTAGTTTATGTTTTAGATTCTTAATATGAAAGTAGTAATTTTTTTAACGAAAGTTTTAAAACAGATGGATTTTTACATACTTATGAAAATTGTTTTCAATTAGATTTTTCACAGGTAATTTTTATGCATTTATATTTTTAAAAAGTAGTTTAAACAGAAAATACAATCTATAGATTATTTCAACTCACTACATAGATAACATATAATAAGGACAGCCACTTTTATATATTTATGGAGGGGAGAGGGATGGGGAAGACATGAAATTAAAATAAACAAAACTTTACATACAGATATTTTAAAGAGGTTGAAATCATGACAAACAAATAATTTTTTTTGAAAAGTGAAGATTTTTCATTATCTTGACTTTTACAATGTAGGAGGAAGGATAGTTAAGAAGGAGGGGGGGGGGGTAACTTTTGAAATTTGGATTTTTGAAATTCACTTCGTACCAACAATGTTTTTTTGTTTCTTTTTTTTTTTTTCAAATACTTCGTTTCACATGAATTTCGTTTGACATCAACTATTACACTTGGCGACAATGGTGTTGCTATATAGGAAAAGTACCTTAATTATCTTACGAGGGGGCTGCTTGGATTTTTTTCACACGATCCTATTCTTGTGAAATTGTGAACTTTTGTATATATTTGTAAAAAAATGTAATAAAAATTTTGTGAATTAAAGTTTATTGTTATATGTAAGTTTTTGGTTAGACATTTTGAAGAATGTCCTGCGCACTGAAATAGAGCTAGATAATAGATTCATCGGTGATTTTAGCTATTATTGCAACAGGGTTTTTTAATTTTAAAATTATTACTTTTGTGAAGTATTCAGTTTGGAGATTGAAATTTTTTCTGAAATGTTTATTTTTAAGAAAAAGAATTTTGTGAAGGAGCATATTGTGCTGTCCTCTAAAAAAAACCCCGAGTGAAATGTTTCCTAAAAAAAACTCACCCTAGTATTTCATCAGATATTTCACTGAAGTCAATATTTTTGTTTTATCCTGTTTTTATGTGCCATTTAAAGTAATAAAAATATTAAAATACCTAAGGAGTGTTTATTTAGTTTTAAAAGAATTTAAATTAACAATTACAGAATTCCGGCAAAACACAAGCTTCATTTTTAAAGTTTTTTTTTCTTATAATAGAATTTTAGAATGATGTACATATCTTTTTTAAAATCTTTTTTATGTCAAACTATTAATAGGTAAGAAAATGCTTCATTTTCAGCTGAGCATGTCAAGTGTGGGTTTCTTTTTCAGGTAACATAGGTTATTTTTTTAAAAGTGTTTTTTTTTCTTTCTTTCGAATTCTCGCTTAATTGGCTGCCATTTTGTAATAAAGAAAAATGCTCAACATTAAAATCTTAGTCAGAAAAAGCTGTAAAAATTTGGCCATGTTTTATTTTTGTGCATTCTTTATTAGACTTTATACAGAGAAAATGACAAAAAATGTTTTTTAGAGGACAACACAATATATTTAAAGGTGAAAAAATTGGGAAGGGTCCTTTAAACGACTCAAATTCTTCCTAAACAGATTTCTGTGCTTACAGATCAGATTTTCCATGTGAATGTTTTCATGTGGGACACAGAACATGGGAGGTAAATATAAAGTAAAGTATCAGAATGTAGATATTATAAAATTTTGAATATATTATTATATAAATGAAATTTCATTTTTTTTTCCAATTTCGAAAAATTAAAAAATTCCCCTTGAGAAAAAAAGTAGAAAAATCTGTTTTCCCCCCAAAATTTCCAGTTTTTTTCCGAGCATTCCCATCTCTCTGTACAAATCACATTTTTATACAAAAAATCGTACCCAATTTTTGCATGTTTATAATTTTTACAAATATAGGTATTGTTGTATGATCCTTTGTATTTCTCTTGGAAATTTGATGTAGATCAAAAGATTAAAAAAAATCTTTGTTCCAGGTTAATTTGGGGAGTGCTTGTGTGGCAAGCAGCGGAGGACCACATTTTTGGCCAAATCGTGTTACACCAACTCCATCGCCGCTTATTTGGAATTTTAATAATAACAATAATAATAATAATAATAATATGTTTTTATTAATAAATATCAATATTAAATATTGATATTAATAAATACCTTCGAACCAATTTTCATTTCGCTGTATGTCTCAAAATAAATAATTAAAAATAAAATTAAAAAATAGTGTTTTTTTAGGCGTGTATATGTATATATATATGCTGAAAATTTAATGCTTGAAAAAAATGAACCTATTTTTTCGTGCTATAGTGAGCCAACGATCATTATAAAAGAATTTTCCTATTAACAAAAAATAAATGATTTACGAACAACCTCAATAATGCAGATAGTCCTAATAAAACGAAATACGATTAGACAATTAGATAGAAGATATTTCACAGTAACGTAAGTGTTTCATTTTAAATGACAACTAGATCTTAATCTTCACGAATAAAACACTTTATACAGCAACTAAATGAGAAATAAAAATCTATCATTAACCATTTCTGATAAGCTCTTACTCCTAAAAGTAACTGTAACCAAAACCTTTAACACATCGAGCAGTTTCCGACAATGGAACGTCGAAAATGGCTCATTCAAAATCAAATTAATTCTTCAAATTAAGCACTCATCAGGCATGCTTATCTAGTAGCAGAAAATAAACTAACCTCTACTTTTTTTCAGAACAATAGACCCGCATTAACTTTTTCTCCAAATTAGCAAACAAAGAGGTATAACTTACTTGACAATGGGGCCCCATTATTGAGTTGCCTTATCCGCTTTTTTTTTCATGAGCATCGTTGTATAATGGTTAATCTTCATTTTATTTTATTTTCTTGTTATTTAACACACACAATGCTTCTGGCGATAACGAATCAATATCGTCTGCGTGAGAAATTGTTCTTATAGACGGTGGCAATGATCAAGGAAAGGGTGATGGGATCTTTGGAAAAACTGAATGTATTAGAAACTAGTTTTATTTATTTTTTTCTAGACAATGTGCTAGGGAAAATGGTTATTTCAAAATAATTTCTCATAACAATTCCTTTTTTTTTTTATTTGCTTCAAAATTCGTGAAAGAATTCACACACACACACAGTTAAAAAAATACGTTATTAAATTAAACAATCCCATAACTTTCGCATATTATTCAAGTTATATTAAAACGGATTTCTTGTAATTAATTTCAGTACATGAAAATGGTCAATTAAAATAAAATAAAATAAATCCATAATTTACAATCATTTTGTGGATAATGTATTAGGATAAACATTTAATTTAAGATAATTATATTTTATAGTTAATACACACAGTGCTTCTTGTGATAACGAATCAATATCGTCTGCGTGATAAATTGTTCTTATAGAAGGTGGCAAATATCAAGACAAAAATTATGGGATCTTTGGAAAAACTAAAACGTGTTACAAACGTATTGTTATTAGGTGCGTTCGTAATTATATAAATACGTAGCACCTATAGTCGTCGTTTGGTCCGTCCGTCTGTCCGTCCGTCTGTCTGTCTGTCCGTCCGTCTGTCTGTCCGTCCGCATATAACAACGCAAAAACTACCCAACCAAATGGTTTGCAATTTGAAATATATTATCTTTGCATAAATTTGTCGAGACATTTCAAATTTTATCAAAATCGAATCAAAACTTTAGGAGATATTAATAAAAATATTTATTAAGAAATTTGATTTTTTTTTTAAATCGGTGCTTTTTTGTTATATGAGCTTCCGATGGATGTTAAATCGTCAAGCGACCGAGATACTTATTTTATGACAGAAATTAATCTGCAGACGATATAATTCATTTCACAGAATTAAAAATCATCAAGATCTGAATATTTATATAACTAGCTGATACATATATATCTGAATATTTATATAACTAGTTAAGATATTTGTATGAACAGTGTCATAAAATATATACTTAACTAGCTGTTTAACCCGTTCTACGCACGGGATATCATGAATTTAATTCTAAAACGTGCGTACGAACGCACCTCGTTTGTAACGTTTGACGTACAATTTCCAACTTGTTGTTATTATTATTGCTGCAGACAATGTTCTAGTAAAAAGGATCAATTAAAGAGAATTTCTGACAATAAATCTTCTTTTATTTGCTTCTAAATTCATGGAAAGAATTAAAAAAAAATCATTATGAGTTAATTAAAAAAAAAAAATTACTCATAACTTTTGCATTTCGTTTCAGTTAGATTAAATTCCCTTTTAATTCATCGAAATGGATTTCTTTAGATTCGTTTTAACGTTTTAACACTGAAATAAAAAATGCACCCACGATTTACAATTTTCTTCGTGGAGAAAATACTGAGATAAATGTTCAGTTTAAGGAAATTCCACATAATAACCACTCTTTCAATTATTTTAAATTTATAAAATAAATTCGAAAGAAATAAAAATAGATCATTACGCCTTAATTAAATCAAAAATTTCTACAATGTTTGCTTCTTTTTTTAGTTACTCTCAGATGGGCTTCTTTCAATTCATTTTAATGCACTAGGCAAGATCTCTCATCAAAGTGAGGTGCTCCAGAAGACGTACTAGGATGTTACGCGACGAGTTTGTGTCAACAACCAACATATGGATATGACACAATGCCGTAAATACGAAAGAAGTCAGAAAAGAAGTTTTTTCTTTTAAAAAATCTCATTGACTGTTTTATAAAAACTAAATATAACAAAACATTATATATTAAAGATGACTTATGACTATACTTCAGAAAATTAACACTGGAAATTCAACAAATATGCTAACTTGCTATTTACAAAGCTTACATTTAATGTATGATAAAAGTATGTTATTTGTATCCATTCATTGTTTTTTTTTACTTCTTTTTTTCTTTTCATGATTCTCACAAGTAAAGAAAAAAAATAGGGTACGTCAGGTACATGTAATTCTTCGTATAGGGATACGCGCGGCATAAAAGTTTGAGAGTCACTGCGCTAGAGAATAGTTATTGTATAAGTTGTATACAATTAGCAATAAAAAAAATAATAAATAATTATCGGAGAAATAATGTACTTTTCACGAAAGAAAAAAAAAATCTGTACATGTAGATATTACACATACATTTTTATAACTTTACATATCAAGCTTATTCTATGCAAATAATGAATACCATATTTATTGGATTTTCAGCTTGTCTTTCCCCAAGTTAAGATGCAATCTAAAAGCAAATTATTCCAATTTATACATATACCTTAGTTATTGTTCTTGTAAAGAAAGTGTGTTAACAGCTTAAGCACGGAATATTTAAGCACTTGCGAAATAGTAGCGCAGCACAAGCAATACGATTTGTATATTTGATAAGCAATATTTAATGCCCATTTAAAGAATTAATCCATTTGAATTAAATTTTGTGATAGTCAAAATGCTAAAAATAAATAAATGAATAAACAAAAATAATAAATGACTAAAATAAACTAGAAACATTTAATATGTTCTCTTTTGTTTTAATTCCCAACTGGAGAGGTGAAAAAGAAAAACATGCAGTAAACGTGCGCGGTCTCAAAAACAGTATTTATTTCTGATTCCGACGAAGCTTCCCTATTTAAATATTGTTAGAATGAAATTATACAAACGCGTACTTTGAACATTAAACTGAAAAGAGAACACAAAACAAGTTTCAGTGAAATTTTCCAAGAGAAACTATTTCTAAAACATGATAGAATGAAATTTCAGTAGGTTTAATCGGTATAATTCCGTCTCAAAGACAGCACCACATCTGTCTAGTTACGGGTGAAGATAATAATATCCTATACATAATTAAATATCTAAAAGTACAACTTTCTTTATACAATAACAATAAATAGAATAAAATAAATAAATTCGAAAATTCGAACACCGGCGAACTTTGAAAAATAATATAACATTTAAAAACATCTTCAAAATGTTAATTCGCTTGTTTGAAAACTGTAACTTTCTAAACCTAAGTAAAATTAATAAAAATAAAGCTCTCGTTAAACAATAACTAAAATAAATAAATAAATAAATTCAGAAATCGGGAAATAGAAGATAATCGATGAATTCCGTTGTAAAAATACCCCAGCGAAATAAAACAGCTAAAAAATTTTGTAAACATTTGTTTCACTTGTTTCAAGCATAACATCCTATAATAAATTAGTTTGCTTATATATTATATTTAACCCATTCATGGATAATAATTTTCTAGCTACTAACTAAATGATAGCTGATTTCCTTTATTTGGAGGAGCAAATTAAAATCTTCCAGATAATTTCATGAGAATTCGCAGAAATAGCTCACAGATTTCCGGAGCCAGATTTCTCTTGAGAGAGTTTTTGATTCGTGGGAAAAATCCTTCATTTATTTCGTCCATAACTAACCACACACAACATCGATAAATTTAATTTGCCATTTTTGTCTTTTCGACTCGCCGAAGAACTTAGTGCCATTTTGTTATTTTATTCGATTTTTTAAGCTTCACGCCAGTAGTTACCTTGGCTGGCAGACGATAAAAAAAGAAGTCTGTGGGAAAATAAAGAAAATGGGCGTGAATTTTTCTCACCGTTTATTTATTTACTTTAAATCGAAATCTCAATGAAACAACGACAACCAATTATTATTGATTAGCAGTATTTGACAAGATGTGAGAAAATGACAGTGTGTCGTTTTATGTCTTTCGAATGATTTCTTACACTGGTAAGAAAATTTACTAAAAAATAAAAACATAAATCTGCTTATTTTCTTATTTTTTTAAATGTGAAATTGTACCAATAACCAGCGATCACAGACACGGTCAAATATAGCAGTACTAAAAAATAACTTTGTCAATAAATACAAATATAATTTCCTACTACTCTATTTTACATATTTCAAGAGAAATTGTTTAATAACTGTATTTTTGAATTCAGTTACTCCAACTTAAAAAAATTCTTAAAAATTTATTTAATGCATTAAATAAGAAAGAAAAATCATCCGTCAATAATAAATTATGAAACCCTTTCCAACACATTCAGAATGCTGTAACATAACTTCTCCGTTTTAAAAGGTGAAAGATGATATCTAAGATTCTAAGTAAACAAGGTCAATGTCAAACCGGGCGAGGAGGCCTACTTTTCGGCTTAAGCTCAACTAGCCACGCCCAGAAAGTTTGTTTACTATGCGGCAAAGCCTTACAAGATAATTATCAAAGTTGAGAGAAGACAATAAATACAAAACGATACTAATAGCTCACTTATTGAACGATAAACCATTAAAAAATACGATAAAGACAAATGAAATAATCATAGAATAAACACAAGTCAAATACCACCATGAGATAAGAGAAGTAGTACTGAAACACAAATTCCAAAAATTCAAATTTTGATAATACAATAACTGAGATTTTTAGGAGGAGTAAATTTTGATAATTTACTAATTATACTGAGAAATACTAAACAATACTTTGTGATACTAAGCAATAATTATAATACTGAAATACGAATTCTGAAATTACAAAATTCCGAAAATACAATTTGGAAAACGCCTCACACATTTCAAAAACCAATTTCAGCAAATGCTAATTATGCTAAATTATATAGATCTATGCTAAAATTTAGTGCAGTTAGGAAACACATAGTAATTACTGGCGCGAAAAAATTAAAAGAATAACTTTAAAAATGCGCTTTATGTTCATTGTATTAGGTAAAGTCTAAAGAAAGGTTGTAAATTGGTTACTCAAGATCAACGTTGTCACGTAATCCAATGGTATTCGCATTCGGTAAATATAAATATACAAATTCATTAAAATGTTCGCTTGTGAAAGATGAGACATGTAGAAAAGACATTTGACTGATTGTGAGGATGAGGAATGGCGTTTAATTGGGAGAATAGAAGCAGGACAGTAAGCACGTAAATCTGTAAAGTTTGCATTTTGGTCGGGAGTGTCCACATACACATTATGAAAATTTTCTTCATGTTTCTAAAAAATTGTAAAAAGTAGCAAACTTTTCCCTACCCCACTTTATATGGCATTTCCTATGTTCTTATTTAAATTTATTTTTTGGAGAAGTCGGATATTCTGCATTTTGAAGATATGTCAGACATGACAAAATAAATATCTTGTGCAAGTGCCACGCTTTTAGTTGCAAAACAATTCAAGTTACACGAG
Source organism: Maratus michaelseni (assembly GCA_963931845.1). NCBI lineage: Eukaryota > Metazoa > Arthropoda > Arachnida > Araneae > Salticidae > Maratus > Maratus michaelseni. The sequence goes on from OZ007600.1 coordinate 194,418,049, forward strand.
TTTATATTTTTCTCTTTAATTTTTACCTACTGCTTGCAAGAAAATGAATAGTTCAGGTTCTTTTTAATATACTTTCCAACCTAGTTGAAAAGTGTTTACGACTTCGGTTTGTCTGGCCGTCTGTCCATGCTCTAACTCCCGTAAATAGGCTCGGATTGCCCTGCAATTTTTATATGTTATTGTCGTTATATATAGCATGTTCCCTATTTCAACTGAAGAGCGTAGCACATATAGTTTTTTTTTACAGGGACACTCAAAAGAATTCCGTTACATTACGGTCTATATGGGAAAAATCCTTTGCGGTTTATTTTAATGATATTACACAATTTCAAACACATTGTAATTGAAATATATCACTAAGGTGCATTGCAAGAAGCTTAATATGGAATATGCTGTGCATAGCACTTATAGTTACTTTACAGGGACAGTCAAAAGAATTCCGTTACATTACGTCTATGGAGAAAAATCGTTTGCGGTTTAATTAAATAATGTTTCACTATTTTAAACGCATTGAAATTTATATGTATATCACTAAGGTGCATGACAAGAGGCTTACAACAGAATATTGTGTGTATAGCAGTCATCGTTCATTTACAGGGACACACTAAAGAATTCTCTACTGTCTGTTAACAATAATTCCTGGAAGTGCGTTTTAAGTTGCTGAATGCGATTTTAAATTTAACTCACTTTTTGTCTATTACTTGGTGTGTATAAATTCTGTAGATCCTATACAGGGAAGCACAAAAGTTCGCAAACACATTTCCGTTTATTGACAGAAACTCCAGTAGGAGAATTTTAAACTGTGCTACGCGTTTCATAACTAAACTAAAATTTAGCATCCTATGTAGTATATATACAAATCTATAGATCCTATACAGGGCTGAATAAAAGTATTCATATATTTTTCCGAATATTGTAAATGTTGGAAATATATGTTGGAAATTCCTGAAATTACGTTTTTAAATATGTTATGCGTTTTCCAAATTGTTTACTTAGATGTTATCTTTCAGCTTATTAAACGGTAATGATTTGTAAAATTATTTTGGAAGCGTTGGAAAGTATTACATAATCTATGCTTGACGCATGATTTTTCGTTCTTGTTTTTCAAAGTGAAAGGTTTAGTAGAAAAACATAAAGGATAAAAGTTTTTACTGTTATTTTACTCTAAATCATCCATTCTCAATTTACGGCCTGCGGGCCGCATGTTAACCGTAACATTATACACAATCATTAATCCATATTTATAAAAAAATGACATGCGTAATATGAAATATATTTAAGAGACTTTCGCTGAAGTTTTATATATGTTTATGAGAAGACAAAATCTGCTTTGTTTTTATAATTAATTTCAAATTTATCTTAAAACATGAAATATATTCATTTCGCTAAGTCAAAAGTTCTATTTATACGTAGAACTTTTGCATTACTGTGGTGTGTATATTTTTTAAACTATGAAAAAAAAAATTAATCTTATCATACATTATTTAAAACTAATTAAACATATCCTATGTCTTTTTATATTTTAAAAAGTGTTTGCATTGAACAAAAGACTGATTTATTATAGATAAATCTCCTAATTTTACTATCTCTAAAATTTGGAAATTCTTCATTATTATAGTATTACGTTTTATATTTATTATATAGCTAATGTTGATTATATTAATTTTGCTACATTGTTTTGCTAAATTACTTTTGTTATTTTACTATTTTAGCTACCTTTAAAAAAAATGTATATATAAGTAGTGTGTTGCAGCTAACATAATGTAGCAAACATATGTTTGCGCTCCGCAAAAAGAAAATGTTGAGGATGGCTTCTCTAAAATCATTAAAATTTATTTATGAATGCAATCTTCCCTAAAATACCCTAACCTTTACTACACTAAAAAAAAAAAAAAAAAAAACAGATAAGAACGAGCCATTTTTTTTTTTGTGCCTTTCTAGCAGGGTTGGCTTTTTGCCGGCAAAATTGTATTTTTGCCAGGACAGTGGCAACAAGTGGAAAAAAACCAGGCAAAAATTGGCAAAAATGGAAAAAAGTGGCAAAAATGGAAAAATAAAGAGAAGAAGTGGAAAAAGTGAAAAGAGTGGAAAAATAAAATTAGAATGGCACTATATATTTCAATTTTCACCCTTTACATTTTGCACCTTAATGATTTTTTTTTGAAGATTTTTTATCTTAAAAAGTATTTATAACTAATCAATTAATAATAAATGACATAACCATAAAAATAAAACTACAAATTTACATTTTTATTTTACTTAAGTAAAACATCTAAAGAAGACATATTTCAAAGTCAAACAGAGCACAAAATTACTGCATTAGTCTTTTTTTAACATTGCATAGCAAATTAAAAGTTTTGTGGAAGTTTCAGAGAAAGTTTGTTTTTGATATCAGAAGGAATAAAAGAAAAATTTGAAAATGTTCTTTCAACAGCAGCAGAACTTGTGCAACAGATTTGCAAATGAATAATTAATTCACAAAAATTCTTTGATATGTCACCAAACAGATGAAATACTTTCCCACCATTTGTGATCTGTAACTGATTCAACAGCATTAGCAGTAAAGTATGTTTTGGGGGTGATTCTTTCATGTCAAATTTTATAGCAAGAGGTACGTAGTCAAGATCTATTTCTTGCAACCACTTTCGAGTTTTCTCCTTTTGTTCATAATTCAATAATTCCCCTCTGTATTTTGAGTGTAGTAAATATATGACTAAATGATATGGTTAGAATTGCTTCGTTGAAACATTTGACTATGTGCAAAACATGATTCTGTACTAAAGAACACCACAAACGACAAGAAATCTGCTGATGTTAAACTATTTTAAGTGCAAAAACATTACGTTAATTGTTGATGTTAAAAATTTCATTTAAAGAAATTTTAGTATGCATTATTTAATGATTTACAAAAGAAAGAGTTGCTCAAGATTGTAATTTAAAGTTTTAAATCACTGATTTCAATCATGTAATTAAAGATAAATCCTTAAAACCCTGCTTTAAAATACTAATAATTTTTGCCAGTGGCAAAAATTGTGGCAAAAAGTATTTTTGCCGGGACGGTTTTTTCCACTTAGTCAAAAATTGGACAACCCTGCTTTCTAGAGAATTACTCGAGAGATTTTTACATTTTTAATCCTTAATGAAAACATTTAGTAACAAAAATAAATAAATAAATGTGCTCTATAAAACAACTCATGTTTTAAAAAAATATATCACAGTCCATATTCTATCTCATAAAATGCAAAACTTTTAAAAATTCCCCTTAAAAGTAAACTTGAAATAAGCACTACTACAACTTTAACTTCTTTGGCTTTCACTTCAGACGAACACGAAGCTGTGTCACTAAAACAGTCCGCGCACTCCATCAATTTTAATAAGTAAACTTCAACATTTATGAAGAGATTTTTTCCTCGGAATTCCTGAAATATAACTTCTACTCACGCACTGGATGAGAAATTACTACAAAACTCTCTGAGTAAGAGACTACAGCATAAAGAGACGAGAAAACTAAAACTGTCAAGAAATTTTCGTACACTCTGAAACTTTCTTTGTTCATTAATAATAAAGAGTTAGAATTTTTACAAATTCGCCAGTTTGTTACGCGAGTTTTCATATGGCATATTCACATAGTGAGAAGGATATGCTAAACAATAAATCAAATAAGTTACATACTAGTATGAAATACAACTAGTTTAAGAACAGGGAATATTTTCTTTTTCTAAATTATTTTACTTAGCGAAAACTTGAAATTTTCGGTAAACGTAGAAGAGCATAAATTTTGAAAGCGCGCATTTCTAAGTTACGTTTCAACTTAACTGATTGAAAAGATCGCATAAATTGAGATCTTCTATGCAGTTTTCGAATCATTTGAGAAAGAATGCAAGAATGCTATACCAAGAAGAAACTTTAGTATTTCACACACAGTTTCTGTTTTGAAAGCGAAATTTTCTTTTTCAATAATTAATACTCCATATTGCGTTAACATCTGGTCTTTGACAGTAAAAATATTCTATTTTTCTCAAATTACAAAATCATCATATTTTAATTTTAATAGTGTATTATTCACAATCTTTTATTGAAAAAAAAAACTATTAATCATATAAACAATAAGGCCAAATATTATAATAACATTTTTGTGGTAATTAAATTTATATGTAAGATTATAATATTTTCGGAAGCATTTTACAATAAATACACAAGGCTTTACATAAATAAATGCATAAAACTTTGTACGTCGAAAATTTACTGCCTGCTTGGAACACATTTTAATCGGCAATAATTTATCATTTGAAAAAAAAAATCTGATGACCATCTATTAATAGAATTCGAGCCAAATTTAAAAGCAATGACCAGAAAAAAATAAAATAAATAAATAAGTTGCATTTAAAACTACATTTTTTCAAACATTTTTTAATCGTTTCAGCAGTATAAGAAATCCGGTTATTAAAACATTAAATAAATAAATAAATAAACAGTAATAAAATTGTATGCGTGAAATTACTTTCAATTAGAATTAGTGAAGGGACACTGTTAAAAATATCCAGCAAAATGTCCATCCATTTGACTGTTTATAAAGATAACATTTTTTTGACCACATTATAAAGCTTAACTGACCAAATTACTGACTAAATTATGATCAGAATAAAGATAAATTGCGGTTATGTAACCGTTTTCTATACAAACGGTCGAATGACTGGACAGTTTCCTGCAAACCGGGGGGGGGGGGGGGGGAGGTAAACGAAAACAGAAAAAGCTTTACTTACACTCTCAAAACAGGGCACACATTTATTATAAATGCAAATCTGTGTCAAAGTTCGAACATTTTTTTCCTAATAACGCTTTTTTCATAATAACTGCACCAGTACCCTACTATTCATCCTACACCAGTATTAGTATATATATATATATATATATATATATATATATATATATTTCAGGAACATCAGTGATCAGAGGAATAGCAATAGCCATTAAAAAATTATGGAAAAGGTCTCAAGCAGTTATTACTTACCCATCATACGTAGTACAGGGTAAGTCTTGTAATCGTTTTAAAAATCGATTTTTTTTTTTTTTTTTTTTTTTTTTGACGGATTTGCACGTTTCAGACACTGGAGATTCCGAAAAACATATTTTTAGAAAAAAAAAAAAATTGCCGTCCGTGTGTGTGTTTGTAAACGCTCTATCTCCCGAACAAATTGAGATAGAGACTCGATATTTGGTATGTACTTAGTATGTAATAATGGGAAGAAGCTTATTGAATTTCAGTAACCTCGATTATCCAGAAATATTTTTTTCGGACTCTCGAAATTTTCGTTCTGATAAAAAGTATATAAACATTTTCGAAATTGTTTATTTTAAAGAGGGAATACAAAAGACAATAAAAAAAAAATTGCATAAAGAATGAAGTCGATCGGATCATGAGTTGCCGAGATATTTGTAACTCTATTTTCCACACTCTTCGATTTTTCATGACCCTGTATTTCATTCAAATGTCAATTCAAAGATATATTTTAATTGGAAATGAGACGCTCCATCCGACGCAATAAACCGTTCTCGTTGCCTAATTAATTTACATCTACCGTGTATATGCTATGGTTTTGTTTTTGCCGGTATAATAGAATTTTTCGTTTAATCCCTTCACGACAAGCGTCTTTTACAGAATTTTTAATCTTTTATCACCGGTTTTTTAAAATAGAAAAATCTATGGGTTATTGAATCACAGAAATTCTTTGATAAGGCAAATTTTTCAATTAATAATTACTGGTAGGAATAATCAAGGATTATGAGCAATTTTGTGCGTCGCGCACACGTGACGTTCGTCGCGAAGGGGTTAAAGAAGGAATTCCTTTTCACAGATTTTCTATAGTAATTGGTGTTTTTAGTTCGACTTGTTTATTCAATACAGGGAAAGCTCTCATTGCCGATCATCATTACGCCAAATCACGACAAAATGTTTCATTTGGCGAGAAAATGAAAGATTGAAATCGCCAAATCGCGACAGTTATTATTAGTTTTTTTTTTTTTTTTTAAATCTCTTACGCGCCACTGTCAGTGTTGTTATTGTACGAATAAAAAATTTTATGCAAATCATTTTTTGTGTCTGATATTTTTCAGAACTTGTTCCCATTGTTTAAAAAATATATCCATTTATTTGTTTTGTTTTTTTAAATTTAGTCCACAAACATGCTACCCCGAGTCCACAGTTGACTTGGGTTTTCTTTCATAAAACTATTTAGACATAAATCAGGTTATATTTTTTTCTTCTTTTACTTTGTAAAGCATTTATAATACATTTGTTTTATTATTACTTTGTATAACCGATAGTTCGATTTAAATCAATAACTATTTTAAAATCAATTACAAACAATTGGAACACATATTGTAAAGGAAAAATAGAAGGTAACGTTAGGAACTGTAAATAATGATTTTAGAAGGAGTGTTTCACGACAAAACCATTATATTATCTATTACAAATATTATTTCAATTTGGCTATAGTTTGTTTTTAACGATTAGCCAAATTGCTAAGGTTACTCAAAAGCCAATGAGAATACAGGTTTCCTTATTAACAGTTTCTCTATTTAAATATATCAGGGTATTTCCAACACGGGTTTCCCTATTTACGAGGGTGGGCTGATAAGTTCTCGGCCTGACACAGATATGGAGCAAGTATGACCAAATGACAATGATGTTTGTAAAGTATGATCCTTTAGATGACATGCTGCCGAGTTTCAGACGCGTGAATTTATCGGTTCTTGCTTGGCGATAAAGTAAAGTAAACAAGTTTTGACATTTTCTAAAAATGGCAAAAATTGAAGTTTGAGCTGTCACAAAATACTTTAAAAAAAAAGGTTTAACCCCACGGACATACAAAAAGAGTTACATTCCACCTTAAAGGATTCTTGTCCTTCATATTCGACGATAAAAAAGTGGGCTGCTGAATTTAAACATGGTAGGAAATTCATTCACGATGATGAACCCCCAGGACGTCCAAAAACCGCTACGACCGACGAAATCGTCTCAAAAATTCACAATGCCGTATTGAATGATCGCCGATTTCAGATACGCGAACTTTCTGACATTGCAAACATCTCGATAGAACGTGTCAATCACATTTTACACGATGTTTTGGGTATGAAACGCTTTCCGCTCGATGCGTGCCGCGTTTGTTGGACGTCGACAGAAAACGCCAAAGAATGAACATTTCTCAAGAGTCTTCTGAAATGTATTGTGTTGCAAGTTGAAAAATAAAATGCAATAGTGTCAAAAATCTTGTATTTTCTTTGTCAGGTCGAGAACTTTTCGAACCACCCTCGTACACAGCTGCACTAAAGAATCCTTCTCATTACATTCCTTCTTTCCTTCTCCCTATTTCTTTCCTTCTCATTACCTAACTTTTCATTACTTGAAATCATAACATCATTAGACAGTTAAAAAAAAAAAACACTGGAATTTATATAGTTACAATTTACATCCCAACTAAAGTGTAATGCCAACATTTACTATATAAGCAATTTACAGAGGTAAAGCCTTGAAAATTGTTGGTAATATATCAAAAGATTAATATCCGGAATAAATTTCTATGACAGTTTATTTACATCATTTAAAAACTCATCCCGATAAAAAGTAATTATCTAGAATTTCAAACAGGAAATGAAAGTGCCTAATGCAAGATGAAGAGGTTTTTACAGCACGTGCTCTGAACAAGGAAGTGAAAGACTAAAATACGTATTAGTGACGTAAATTGACTTTACGTCATTACCATCCAATGAAAAAACTTAAAAATGATGTCACTATATAAGGACTAAGACTGTTGCATCTCAGTTTTATAGAACTTGAAGAGATTCTTTTTAATTCGCGATGGAAACGGACATTATGTCGTTTTCCCTTAAACTTAAATTGAAATAATGTTTAAAACTAAATTTTATGTAACTATTAAATGTAAGCTATGTAAATTAAATAATTTAACAGCATTATGAATATGTTTTATTAATTAATAATATTTTTAACATTACTTAATCAGTCTCATGGAATACCAAGGATTATATAGTGAGTGTATGCTAACCATAAAGGATTAATACAAATTCTGGTGATCATGGCCTAGCGGTATAGTGAGGACGATTGCTGGAAAATAGAGGTAAGCAAATATCTTACCTATATATTGTTCCGAAAATTGAATTTATAATTTATATTGCTTTAGAAAGCGCAAAATTAATGACTACCGAGAAAATAACGCTAACAAAGATTCTGAGACGTGAAAAATTCTAAAGTATATAAAAAAAAATAAAAAAAAAAAAAGTGTCCTAGAATCCTCGAATACTTAAAAGAAATTAATTAATTTTAGATATATTCTAAATTAGAAAAATGGCAACCTTCAAAGAAGGAAGTATAATTGAAAAATTAAATTCCAGTAACTATGCAAACTGGAAATTCAAGGTGGAGATGCTCTTGATAAGAGAAGAGCTCTTTGAAGTTGTCACAGACGACCCACCAAATCCAATAACCCCAGAATGGTCGAAGAAAGATAGAAAGGCAAGAGCCTTGATTAATTTAAGTATTGAGGATAATCAAATCATCCATATTAAGCATTTACAGAATGCACGGGACACATGGAACACGCTTAAAAACATCCATGAGAGATCAAATCTCTCTAGCAAACTCTTTCTCCTCAGGAGACTTTACGGAACGAAATTATCAGAAGGAGGCAACATGATAACTCATATAACAAAGATATTAGAAATTATTGATAAGTTATCAGCCATAGGCGAAGAAATTAAAGCAAATCATATTTCAGCATTATTGCTCTGCTCTTTACCTCCTTCATACGACACCCTCATAACCGCATTAGAAGCCAGACAGGAAGACGAATTAACTCCAGAATTTATAAAGAGTAAATTAACAGACGAATTTAATAAAAGAAACGAGCATTCTAATAACAGTGATAATTCGAACAAAGCCTTTAGAGCTGAAAGAAAATTTAAAACCACAGGTTTTAAAAAAGAAGAAAAATACTGCACGATTTGTAGACTAAAAAATCACAACACAGTTAATTGCTGGCATAACAAACATAAAACAAATAATTTTAAACAAAACAACAAAAAACATTTCTCTTCTTCGCTAGTCTTTCAAAAAGACGAAAATAATTTAAGAAGCGCGGACTCAAATAAACCGAAAGAAAAAAGCACAGCTTATTTCGGAACCGAAGAAAAGAAAAATTGCGCATTTTTAACGAACAAATCGAAAAATAACGCATGGATTATCGATTCTGGCTCATCCTCCCATATTTCAAATAATGAAAATTTATTTTATGAATTTACAAATAAAGAACATACCAACGTCGTAATTGCCAACGGCAATAAATTAAAATCCTATGGTTCAGGTAATGTAAATATTACCACAATAACATCCGACGGTAGAACACATGAAATAACATTAAAAGATGTTCTACTAGTACCGGAAATTGAAACAAATTTATTTTCGGTAGCTAAAGCTACGAAAAACGGATGCAAAATTACATTTGAAAATAATCAATGTTTTCTAGAATATGAAGGATCAATACGCTTAGAAGGGATAAGAAAAAATAATCTGTATGAAATTCAGCAAACAAACATAAACACAGATGAAAATTTTGTAAACATGATAACTAATTGCAAAAATAAAAATTGCATAGAACTGTGGCATAGAATTTTAGGACATAAAAATGTCGCGTCGATTAAAGAATTAATGACGAAGGAATTAGCATGCGGAATAAACATAAATAATTGTTCCCATAGCACCGAATGTGAGCCTTGCATTAAAGCAAAATTAACTGACGCACCTTACCCAAAGAAAACGGAATTGAGAGCAAATAAAATTCTTCAATTAGTACATTCAGACGTGTGTGGTCCTATTCAAACTCCAACAATAGGGGGAAAAAATTACTTTTTAACCTTCATAGACGATTACTCTAGATTTACTATAATTTATCTACTACAAAATAAAGGTGAGGTATTTGAAAAATTAAAGGAATATGTTGCACTGGTCAACAATAAGTTTGGCAAAAAGCCTACAGAACTCAGAACTGATAATGGCAAAGAATTTAAAAATTCTAATATTGATAATTTTCTAAAAGAAAATGGAATTAAGCGACAGCTAACAGTACCATATTCTCCCAGCCAGAATGGTATTGCTGAACGAAAGAATAGATCATTAATTGAAATGACAAGAACATTGTTAAGTGACTCTAATTTACCATTACATTTCTGGGGAGAGGCGATATGCACCGCAAATCACCTACAAAATCGACTGCCGACTAAAGCCAACGAAAAAACTCCATATGAATTATGGACAAACAGAAGACCAAATCTAAAATATTTAAGAGTCTTTGGCTGCAAAGCTTATGCATATATTAACAAGCAAAAAAGACAGAAATTAGATAATAAAGCAGTAGAAGGGATCTTCGTGGGATACGATAATTATTCCAAAGGATATCGTATCTATACGAGCGGCAAAGATATCACTATAGCCAGAACGGTGAAGTTCTTAGAAAACTATCCGATAAATTCAAATAAAGAAAAACGGCTAGAACTAAATTTAGATGAAAACACTAATGCCGAAAACGAAAAATCGGAAAACCCAAATCTGATAAAAATCGAAATTTCAAATGAAAATGATAATCAGAATGAATCTGAACTAAACCAAACCGAACCAAGAAGATCAGATAGAGTAAATAAAGGGGTTCCCCCAGATAGACTAATTTATATGGTTAAAGATGAAAATATTAATGAACCGAAAAATTGGCAGGAAATAATAAACATGGAAAACCCAGTAGAAAAAGAAAACTGGATCAAAGCGACACAGGAGGAGATAGAATCTCACAACAAAAATAAAACTTGGACATTAGTTGACCCCCCGCCAAATACAAAAATAATAGGTTCGAAATGGCTCTTCAAAACAAAATTAGACGATAAAGGAAAAATACAAAAATATAAAGCGCGTTTAGTGGCGAAAGGCTATTCGCAAAATTTTGGTATTGATTACTATGAAACTTTTGCTCCAGTGGTTTCACATACTACAATTAGAACTTTTTTAGCAGCCGCCGCCTATCATAAACTAGACGTAAATCATGTCGATGTAAAAACAGCATTTTTGTATGGAAATTTAGATGAGGATATATACATCACTCAGCCGGAAGGCTATGTCAAACCTAATCATGAAAACAAAGTATGCAAATTAAATAAGGCTATATACGGCTTAAAACAGGCAGCTAGAGCCTGGCACATAAAAATTTCAGAATCATTAGAAAAGTTAAATTTCAAACCATCAACATCAGACACGTGTTTATTCATACGTAATACTAAAAACAGTAATGCATATATTATCGTCTATGTAGACGATTTATTAATATCAGCAAAAGAAAATGAAATTAAAGAAATTATACAAAAACTTAAGATTGAATATGAACTAAAGGATTTAGGTCAATTAAACTACTACCTAGGGATTAAAATTGAAAAAACAAACGAAGGATATAAACTGAATCAAAAAGGTAAAATTGAAGAATTAGTTAGAAAATTTAAATTAGAAGATGCGAAACCATACAAAACGCCCATGGAAACAGGCTATTTAAATTTTGATAACGAAGAAATACCATTGCCAAACAACATCGATTATAGAAAGGCAATTGGCGCACTTTTATACATCTCAACTGTCACAAGACCAGATATTTCAGCTGCGATTAACATCCTAAGTAGAAAAAACGAAAACCCTTCACAGAAGGATTGGAAAGCAACTAAAAGAGTGATTTCCTATTTAAATCACACTAAAAACTTTAAATTAGAAATAAATACAACAAAGCAACCAACTCTTGAAGTATACTGTGACTCAGACTGGGCTGGAGACGTACAATCTAGAAAGTCCACCAGCGGAAACCTATTTTTATTAGGGAAAAACCCAATTTTATGGATCAGCAAAAAGCAATCATGCATAGCCATGTCAAGTGCTGAAGCCGAGTATATTTCAGCAGCAAATGCATCACAAGAAATTTTATGGTTAATTAGACTCTTAGAAGAATTTAACTTAGAACAGACATTACCCATAACTATGCATGAGGACAACCAGTCCTGCATAAAAATGATCGAATCAGAAAAATACACCCGTCGCACGAAACACATTGATATAAGGTATCATTCCATTAAACACCTAAAGGACAATGGCACAATTAATCTAAATTACTGTGAATCAAAGAACATGATAGCGGACATCCTAACCAAGCCCACTCCCAAACCTATCTTTGAAATTCACAGAAATAACTTAAACTTAAGAAATCAAATTCCAGAGATTAAGGAGGAGATTGTTGGTAATATATCAAAAGATTAATATCCGGAATTAATTTCTATGACAGTTTATTTACATCATTTAAAAACTCATCCCGATAAAAAGTAATTATCTAGAATTTCAAACAGGAAATGAAAGTGCCTAATGCAAGATGAAGAGGTTTTTACAGCACGTGCTCTGAACAAGGAAGTGAAAGACTAAAATACGTATTAGTGACGTAAATTGACTTTACGTCATTACCATCCAATGAAAAAACTTAAAAATGATGTCACTATATAAGGACTAAGACTGTTGCATCTCAGTTTTATAGAACTTGAAGAGATTCTTTTTAATTCGCGATGGAAACGGACATTATGTCGTTTTCCCTTAAACTTAAATTGAAATAATGTTTAAAACTAAATTTTATGTAACTATTAAATGTAAGCTATGTAAATTAAATAATTTAACAGCATTATGAATATGTTTTATTAATTAATAATATTTTTAACATTACTTAATCAGTCTCATGGAATACCAAGGATTATATAGTGAGTGTATGCTAACCATAAAGGATTAATACAAATTCTGGTGATCATGGCCTAGCGGTATAGTGAGGACGATTGCTGGAAAATAGAGGTAAGCAAATATCTTACCTATATATTGTTCCGAAAATTGAATTTATAATTTATATTGCTTTAGAAAGCGCAAAATTAATGACTACCGAGAAAATAACGCTAACAAAAATAATGATTGAAAATCCCGAATATATACAAAGAGTTATCTGATTTCTTATATTATAAAAAAGAAAGAATGGAATCGGATAAACTACGAAATAAATTCTTACTTCTTAAACATTTTCGGAAGGAAAATTTGAATTTAAGCTTCTTCCAAACTTCTTTTAAATTGTTTATCATTAAACAAACTTTTTTCAATGAAAAACTCTGCTTAAGCATTAGATTAAGTAAGAAATCATAATCGTAAACATATAAAAAAGCAAAATTTATAAAGATAAGTTTTTCCTTCTCATTTACCTAACAATCATAATATCATTATACCAGAAAAAACATTTATTTTGTAACTTATACTGTACAATTTACATTGCAACACTATTAAATTACAGTATATAGCCTACGACACTTTCGATTTTAGACGTTTTATGGAATATCTGGGGAAATACTTGACTAATTCTTTTTTGAACTTCGGTAAAATAAAGAACATGTTTGACCTCATATTTTTCAATGATCATGAGAGCAATTGGGATACCGACAAAAAATCGAAAAAAAAAAAATTGTGATCAACCAGTAAAATAAAATAAACGAAATGATCTGTCGTTGCAACTCATGACTATGTGGATATTTTACAACATTTGTGTATATTTGTGTAAGAATAGAACGTATATTCAAGTCGATATCATGATTTCTTAAAAATAAAATCTAGAAATTATTGCATGTTTTTTGTTTATAGCATGCACCATTTTCAAGCAAATTTAAGGCCTTGTTTCAGAGAATTTTACAAAATATAGTAAAAGTAACATAGAACAATTAAAGAATATAAATATATTAAATATTTAGTCGAATATGGGTAGTTGCATGAAACAATTTTTAACAGCGCATATGCGAACTATACCTTTCATGATTTGGACTAATGTAAAAGAACCAGTCGAATATCTTGAAAAATCATAAAGATGTCTTATAAAGATGTCCATATATGGTGGACTGAATTTCGGTTGTCTTCGAAAAGTAGCCGGATGATAAGGGATTTCACACCAATTTGGTGGTTGATTTATGACGACCGATTATCTACTCAAGGGATATAGGCCCTAGGGAGGAGTGCCCTCTTTCTAAGGGATCCTAACCCGTATTTACGGCAAGGTTCGAAGAAAACCACGGAAAACTTCGAACGGTTAGGTCGATGAGGGCGACAGGGGTTTGAACCCAGTACCTCCTGTCCACCAACTTAGAGAGCAGAACCTCTCAGCCACTGGTGGGGCTCACACCAATTGTTTAACTGACTTCCAACAATGTATTGGATTGTTCGGAAATATCTTTCTGTTTGAGAAAGCCAATTCGTACCGGAAAATGCTGCCCGTCAATTATTAGACATTAACTATCGGAATTAATGTCTAACGTAAAATTTTCCGGTACGAACCAACTTTCCTAAACGGGAAAAACTTTCCGAACAACCCAATAGTTAGAATTTAGTGAATGTCAAGGAGTAGCTTTGGAACGGATGCTTTGATTTGTATAATTATTTTTCAGGATGGCTACAGAAATTGCGAAAAAAAGTTCCTCGATTTCCCTGACTACATTTATCAGATTTCCTTGATTTTCATTATTAATGATACACATACGGTATATTTTTTAATATATGCTTCCTTGTATTACCCACTTTTCCAGCTTGCTAATACCTCATTTGAGAGAAAAAACAAGTCGTTGGGGGGCACATGGATATGCATAATAGAAAATATGAAAATAAAACATGTGTGAACTACTTTGCATTGCAATTCGAATAAAATCCTGTCTTGATAACGTCATGAACTTTAAATGCTCTATTACCGAATTGCGTAAAAGAAATCCTTATAACTCCAAATATGATAATTCTATTAACTAACGGTTTACTGCGTCGGATTAAGCGTCTCATTTCCAATTAAAGTATATCTTTGAATTCAAATTTGATTGAAATACAGGGTCATGAAAAACCGAAGAGTGTGGCAAATAGGATTCCAAATATCTCGGCAACTCATTATCCGATCGACTCCATTCTTTATGCAAAATTTATGCTTTTTTATTGTCTTTTATAATATTCACTCCTTAAAATAAACAATTTCGAAAATTTTTATATACCCTTTATCAGAATGAATTCGAGAGTCATGGTTAAGTAACAAGAGAAAATATAAAAATTGCACAATATTCAAAAAGTACTGGTTCACAGTTTCATGAATCCGAACTCAAAATTTAGTCCAACAACTTCATGTAGTGGCCAATGAATGTAGTGGCCAATGGCGACCAGACAATGTCCTCATTTTCTGAAGAATGTTCAATTCTAAGACATATCTATATCTGACGGGATAGCTAATTGAATCAAGCTGGCCATCTGGTCAGCTTATACTAATATTAATGTATCATAAAATTTTCATGGATAAATTGTCTTCAACAAAAGCGCTATATCCACAGAAAATGACGGCATCTGATCACCTTAATTTGTGTTAAATACCAAAAACCAAAATCTATATATTTTTAAAAATATATAAATTTTAATTTTCTTTATCGTGTACTATTATTGGCTTAAATATCGCCTGTTTGTCGATGAATCAGTCTCGTGTGAAAACACAAATATTTTCGCATATAGACAAATTTCCCTGATTTTCAAGTACTTTTACGAAATTCCCCGATTTTTCCAGATTGATAAACCTCCCGGATTTTTCACTAATTCCCCAATTTCCAGAAATTGTAGCCACACTGTTTCTTCTTTCTTTTGAAATAGGCACGTTCTGGTGGTTTTTCAAGAAAAACAAAAGCATCAATAAAAAATTTAAATTAAAAATTAAAATGACAATTTTCGAAAACCTTTTATCATCCAGCTACTTTTAGAAAACAACTGAAATTCAGCTCACTCTAACGCTGATGCTTTTCTAAATTTTCACGACATTCGACTGGTCTTTTATATACGTTGCTCTATAGAGTTGAGTTGACTACCAAATTATGAAAAAAAAAAAGTAAATCTTTGGTACTTTCCGTGCATGTGTTAGTTAAAAACTGTTTCAAACAAATGCTCATATATTTCATCAAATATTTAATATATTTATACTCTAATTATAGAATGTTCTTTCTATTATACTTTGTCAAGTTTTCCGTAAGTGGTGTAACATTTGGTTGAAAATCCTGTACGTTGTAAAAAAAAAAAAGATGGGAAAATTTATTAATTTTTTTTTAAAGAAACTTTTATATCTCCATGAAAAAACGTACTATTTCTACACAAATGGACACAAACATTGTAGAATATCCACATAGTCACACTACAGATCATTTCGAACATTTATTTTACAGAGTGATCCCAATTATTATTTTTCTTTCTTCAATTCTTTGTTGATCCCGTAATTACCCTCGTGATCAAACTTTCACTGAAAAATATGAAGTCAAGTATTTTCTTCATATATCTGGAATTTCATAAGAATTTGTGAAGGGATATTCGACAAAAAGGGTAAAATCGAAATTGTCCGATAATTTTTCTGGCTATATAATGTATTTAGTGTGCAAACAATTAAGGAAGGCAAAGCCTTGAAAGTACTGATTGAATAAATCCCATATACAAAGATTTATCTGAATTCTTATAATATAAAAAAGAAAAAATAAATGATATCGGACAAACTAAACACCATTTTCTTATTTCGTAAATATTTTCGAAAATGCAATTTGAGTTTAAACAAGTCTTGCAAAAGCCTTGAAAATATTGATGTATAGCATTCCTATCTAAAAAAATGTTATCTGATTTTGAATGAAATGTTCTGTTTGTTTTGTTTTTTTTAGTCAAAACTTCTAGCAAACTTCTTTTTTAGTTGATTATCATTTTATTTAACAATTTTTTTTTCGATAAATAAAACTCTTTCTTAACATTTAGTTAAGTAAGAAACTATAATCTTAAACGTATAAAAAAGTAAACCTATGAAACATTATAACTATTTCCTTTTCATTACCTGAAAATCATAACATCGCTGTACCAGAAAGCATTATATCCAACACAACCTTAAAAACATAGTACCGTGGTAAATAGGAGTTGGCCAAATCATTGATCGAACTCCATTATTCCATACACTCAACTCAACATCCCCTCCGCCCCTCTAGAACGTTTTCTGGAGCACGCCAATCCCCTATCTCAACCCCACCATGTGTTCCGCATGGGGCAGTTTTCCCACGCTTTTTTTTTTTTTTTTCCTATTTGTTCAGATATAAGTCCGAATTCGGCCGCCATGAACTATAGATCCATTTCATGGTGTTTTCTTCACGGAAAAAATCGATTTTTATTGTTTCTTCTTTGATTGCAGACGGGAAATATTATCATAATTGGACACTTTTACAATAAATAAACTGTGTTTTTGTATTTAACAGAGGTGTATTTTATAATATCTATTTTAGTCATTAAGAGCCTACGCTAGTCACGCGAAGAAACTCGAACGCTAATGTTAAACCTATGGGAAGATTCTTTAGAGATTTCTCGCTCGCATTTTAATATTTTTAAATGATTTTTTTTTTTTTTTTTTTTTTTTTTTTTACATGGAATAGCTGAGGTCGATCTCTAACGTTGTTAGGTTTTGCTTTTCCGATTTTGGTTTCAGTTTTTTATATAAAGGTACTTTCACTTTCAGAACCGGTTCCAGCTGGTTCCAAAATTGAAAATGTCTGCTTATAAATAAAAACTGGAATAATTTTCGAAAAAGTACAAACTAACAATTTTAGAGATCGACCTCAACTATCCTATGCAAGGGGGGAAAAAATCATTTAAAAATATTAAAATGCGATCGAAAAGTCTGTAAAGAACCTTCCCATAAACTTAACATTAGCTTGCGGGTGTCTTCGCATGACTAGTGTAGGCTCTTAATGACTAAAATAGATACTATAAAGTATACCTGTAGGAAAAAACACTGTGACTTTCTTCTCCACAATTAACCGACGATTCTTCTTTACCATGGCCGTAACCAGAAAAGTATTTCGGAGGGGGATTTGTAGGTTCAAAATTTAATTCTTATTACCATATTTTATATTTGTTTTGTAATATTTTAGCAAAGGTAAAATTATTTAAAAGTTATCTATTTTGATTTCGAGTAACCGATACTTATCACAAAAGAAAATTGAATATTTGAGTTGTCTTCATTGCAAATATTTATAATTTCATTTGTGTCGATAACGATTCTACTTCGTCAATGTATCAGCAATAGTGTCAACCTAATTAAAGATTTTTGAAGCTTTTTACATACATTATAAAATGTCTTTTGTCAGAAATGTATTCCCAGGAACATATGTCAAAACGGTTACGTTTGCCAATTTGTGGATATTTGGAATTAGACGCTCACTGTTTTTTCAAGCGTTTCAGTTAAACAAGTTGGAGAATTTATTTGAATATTCCACCAATGTGTTTGATAGCATAGAAATCCCGCTTTCACATGGTTCCGTTAAAAAAAAAAAAAAAAAAAAAAAAAAAAAAAAGGAATTTTAAAACTTTTTAATGTTTATTACCTATTTTCTACTTTGATTTTTTTTTTCTTGGGGCCCATTTTGTAAAAAATAAAGGTTATTATTATTTTTTTAATTTATTATATTTCTGTGAAAAATAACATTTTGTAATGAAAGTTGAAATTCAGTTACTCAAATTCGAACCAAGCATTTATAAACAAAAACTTTTTAAAATCCTTTTGCCGAAGTTTTCCTCACTGGTGAACGTGTTTGTTTTCAAATTACACATTTTAAAAGGCCAAAAAATAATAAATAATTATTAAGTTTTTATGGAATAGAATTTTGTGAAAGTGCCTATTTTATTAAAAGGAAAATTTGTGAAGGGGCCTGTTTTGTTATAAATAATTTCATGAAGGGGCCAATTTTAGCCAATTGTTTTTCGTGAAGGGATCCATTCTTTTAAATTGATTTTTGTGAAGTGGTCTGTTTTATTAAATAGATTTTTGTGAAGGGACCCTAAATAGGCCCCAAATTTTCTTAAATTGCATCTATTTTCTCAACGTCAGATTTTTTTAATTTTGACTTTCTTGATTGATACTTAATGACTTATTTATAATCAGCCTGAAAAAATTTCGGATGGTGAGAAACCCATTGGATATGGCCTTGTCCTTTACAGAATTTTTAATAATTTATCACGGGATTTTCTAATTAGAAATTTTTGCCTAATTTAATCGCAAAAATGCTTTTATTACGATTATTAAAAAACGAAAAATTTTCAATTAAAAATTACTGGTTGGAATAATGAAGGATTGTTAGCACTTTTTGCGTCACGCATTAGCGATTCTCATCATGAAAGTATTAAGTGGTGTATTTGTATGTAATATATAAATATTGTAAGTGTAAAATTTGAATGCAAATAGCTGATACCACCAGGTATAAACGGTTAGTATACATTGAGCAGATCGTTGCGGAAATAAATTAATAACAAATTTACAATTTAAGTCGGCGTCCGATTGATAACTCATTCAAACGTATTGATAAGAGATCTCTAACACAAATAATAATACAGATAATTTCCACTAAAGGGAGGTAAGGATGAATTATTTACACAAAGTTTTAAGAAAGGTTTATAAAACAAAATTTTCAGGTGTGAGATAAACAATAATATAGCTGCCAATTGTGTTAAAAAATTCGGGAGACTCCCGAATTTTGAAGCAAACTTCCGAACACTACTAAAATTTCCCGATTTCTTTAAGCATTCATAAAGAATCCCTAAAATTTTCGTATCACATTAATAGAAAATCATCTGTTTGCGATTATTATATTCAATCAAAGGGGGAGAATATGTAGCAAAGTGGCTGC
The DNA here is from genome assembly GCA_963931845.1 of Maratus michaelseni. Taxonomy (NCBI): domain Eukaryota; kingdom Metazoa; phylum Arthropoda; class Arachnida; order Araneae; family Salticidae; genus Maratus; species Maratus michaelseni. Next base: position 194,437,867 of record OZ007600.1, read on the forward strand.
CTGTCATAAAAATGTTAAAAATTTCGTCGACCAGTCTTAAATATTAATGTAATTAAATATTAATTTCATAAATATATCATTTAATTGGAAAATCCACTTTGACATTAACGATTTAATTAAATTAATTAGTAAGAAAACCTCGCAAATAGCCAAAAAAAACTTACCAAATGATGTCCACGATTCGTTAACATTACAAGAATATTAAGAAGCAAGTAATAATTAGTACTTTTTTTTTTGCATGGGAAAGATTATAAATGTTGATAATTTCAACAAAAATGAAACAGCTAAAGAGTAATTTTGACAATTACGTCATTAAGCGTTGATGACACCGTTAGTAAAAAGAAATAACACGCTTCTACAAAAGTGTGTATTTCCACACAAATTGCGGCAATTAAAAACAGTTGATTTTTGTTTAATAGTGCCGAAGGCAATAAAGGCGAATGGAAAGGGATTTTAACAATTAAGAAATTGTAAAGTAAAACGTGAAGAAAAGGCATAAAAGAATATTTTAAAACTTTTTATTAAAGGGGGCTCGCTACTAGTGTTGACAGGTGTCCCAACTTATGCGGGACGTCTCGATTTTTTAGGTATTCTAAGACCCGTCCCTCGGAACCACTGCACGAGACGCCAAAAGTCACGATATTTCATTATACAGTATAGGACTCATTATCCGTAATTTCAAAATCCGGAAAGACCTAAAATCCGAAAAAAAAAAATTATTCGAAAATTTTCTGAATTTGTAATCTTTTACTAAAATTTTGCAGATACCTGAAAATTTTCTAAAATTTTACGGATTCCTAATTTTTTAAGGGTACTGTTAAAATTATATATTACTTCAGTGGCGTAGGCGGATACCCTCCGCCCCCCCTCCCCTAAAAAAAAGAAAAATTTGTCAAACAGTTGTAGAAAAAAATCGCGAATTTTAAACGATTGGGAAACAAATCGCGAATTTAAAAAAACGATCAAGTTAAACAGAACGCGAATTTCGTCAATTGTTTACGGAAGAAAATCGTAATTTTTGTCAATTGATCCAGGCGACAAAAATCGAGAATTTTGTCGAACAAGTGCAGAATAAAAAGTAAAGGATTTTCGCCAATTACTAGTGATAGACGACCGCGAATTTCATGAATAAATTTCGATAGAAATCGTGAATTTCGAAAAAAAAAAATGCGTCGGACAATTGCAGAAAATTGTTATGAATTTCGGGAAGCGTCACGGAATAAAATCGCAGTTTTCGTCAATCAGTCGAGGAAACAATCGTGATTTTAGTCCAATCATCGCGGGAAAAAAATTGCGAATTTATCGAACGATCACGGAAAAAAATTGAATTTCGTTAAGAATAAAAAAAATCACGACATTGGAAAGGGAAGGGGGGGGGGGGAGAGAAATTCCAAATTTCTGAAGGACCCGAAATAGGGAAATTCCAAAATCCGGAAAGCCTGTGGTCCCGAGGTTTCCGAATAACGGGCCCTGTACTGTGCAAATTCTGTTAGAATTCTTTTTCTACCATGCTATTCATTAGTTTGCACAAAATGAAACTTAATACAATAAAACCCGTGTAAACAGAACCTGTGTATAACGGAGAATTTTTATGGCTCTGCCGAAAGGAATATCGTACAAATCTACCTGCTAAGAAGGAAAACGGTCGAAAAACAAAATATTTTTCCGGTCCCTAGCGATTTTGTTTTTAGATGTTTTAGTGTAACGTGGTTCAATAAAACCTGGGATAAGTGAAGCTGTTCATAACGGAATCCTGTCGTAAAAGCAAAAATTCCATAGTCCCTACGCGCGAAAACCCCTGCTGGCTAATGTTAATCCCATGGGAAAGCTATTTAATAACATCTCATTTGCATTTCCATATTTTTAAACGATTTTTTTTTCATTGGATCTACAGAGTTTTTTTTTTTTACTTTTTCGATTTTGTTTGCGGATTGTTTTTTTATGAAGATACTTTTACTTTCGGAACCGGTTTCGAAACTGAAAGTAACCTTATAAAAAAAATCCTCAAACAAAATCGACAAAATAAAAAGGAGGCGCTGTAGAAGTCAATTTAAGTTATACAATACAAAGAAAGAAAAAAAACTTTTAAAAATATTGAAATACAAACTAGATGTTATAAAATAACTATCCTGTATAGGAAACATTTAGCGAGTGGGTGTTTTCGCATGAGGGGAAAGGACCCTTAACCGTATGGCTGGTAAATAGTCTTCCAATAAGGTATAGTTTAGGTGCATTCCTAATTATATAAATTCGTAGCACCTTATAGTCGTTGTCTGGCCCGTCCGTCTGTCCGCATATAACAGCGCATAAACTACCCAACCGAATGGCTTGAAATTTAATATAATAGTTGCAGAATTTTGTCGAGTCGTTTCAAATTTTATGAAAATTGAATCAAAACTTAAAAAGATATTAATAAAAGTTTTCTTTATTCTATTAAATCCTATCATACGTATAATTAATTCAATGATATCCCATGATAAGTTATGATTATAGGTTGCCATGGTGATTACGTCCTATTTAAGATGGAGTCCTATTTTTTCCCTATTACTGAATTTAAAAACCAAATTTGTTTACTAAAATTGTTTCATTATAGCAATCCTATAATCTACCGATAGTTCTTTGGATAGATGTTTCCGGAGAAATAGATATTAAATGGAAAAAGCGTCTAAATATGCATTTCAAGTTCTGAAATGTTCAAAGCTAGGCTTAAGTTTCCCGTTGTAATATTCAGTAAATGTCAACAAAAGATAAAATGTTGCCAACTTAAAATGTACTTATTTTATTACGGAAATGAATAATATCATATAACAGACGATATAATTCATTTTTTCAGTGAAATAATAATGATGATTTTTTAAAATTGTCCTGTATTGGACATTTGCGCATATAGTACAATTTTAATGTAACAGAATTGTAATTAATTGTTTGTTACAATGTTTGTATAATGTTTGTTATAATTGTTTGTAAAATTAATATCTATAATATGAAAATCTGCACATACAATAAATTTTGTATTCATACATTTTTGCATAGGAGTGCAACAGCTGTTGCACCAACATCTGAATATTTATAAAACTAGTTATAGTACAAACGTACCACATTTGTCACGGCGTGCAATTTCCAACTTGTTTTTTTTTTTTTAATTCTCGTATAAATTTTAAAATTTATAATTCAAGTTAAAATATTAACATCAATTACGACTTAAATATTAATTCATTTGAATATCCATTTTGACACCATACATTTAATTAAATAAATTAGCAAAAACCTCACAAAGGGAAAAAAAAGGAATCATTTAATGATGCTTCATTAAAATTACAAGAACATTAAGAAGCAAACAATAATTAACACTTTTTTGCTATAATGGCAAACACAATGTTGATAAAAATAGCGTAATTTTAACAATTATGTCGTTAAGTGTTAATGACACATCTTGGAATTAGAAATTTAAAAAAAGGTGAATATGCCTCAGCAAAAGTGTATCTCCATATAATTGCGGCAATTAAAAACAGTTGATCTGCGTTTAACGGCTCTGGAGGTAATAAAAGCAAACGGAAAGTGATTTTAAGAACAATTAAGACCATGTAACGGAAAATGCGCAAGTCAGAAAAAATATTATTTAAATGTGTATTAAATCGACAAATATAATAAAATATTTAACTTTTTAATCTTACAGATTCATAAACTCTGTCAAGACACGAAACACCTGCTCCATAATGTTAAACCTATGGACAGGTTGTTTCGAATTTCTTGTTTAAATTTGAATATTTTTAAACGATTTTTTTTGCATAGTATATCTGAGGTCAATCCCTAATATGGCTATTTTTTACTTTTCGATTTTGGTTGCAGATTTTTTTTTTTAATAAAGGTACTTTTACTTTCGATATTGGTTCCGAAAGTGAAAGTACCTTTATAAAAAAAAATCTGCAATTGAAATCGAAAAAGTAAAAAATAGCCATATTAGGAATCAACCTCAGCTATACTATGCAAAAAAATCATTTAAAAATAAAATTTAAACGAGAAATTCGAAAACAACCTGTCCATAGGTTTAACACTAGCGAGCGGGGGTTTTCAAGTGAGTGAAGAATCCCCTTAATTAGCTTCTTATTCCTACAGTGCACGGCATATTTTAACACATTGTTTTTATACACAGCTGCCCAAAAATTAAGGGGCAGTGACCGGTCGCTTTCGCTTTTTATACGGTTTGTCGAATATCGACTGAAATTTGTGACAAATTGTTCTTGAAATTCGAGGATGTAAAGCACATGTGTGACTTCAAGAACAGTAGAAACAGTACACTGCAATTAAAAAATTAATATATTGAATATTTGACGAGTTATAGGCATTTGTATGAAATAATTTTGTAACTGCGCATGGGGTTGTAAATTTGTAACTGCGCCGAATTTGTCAATTAGTTGAATATTTATAAAACTACACTGTAAAAATGACCAATGTTTCTCATTTTATGAAAATATACTATAACCACGAACGACAATATAATACAATCTTCTGAGTTTTCCGAAATTCCGAAAAGCGTGTTCTATTGTGTTTTGAATTTCCAGAAACCAATACATTTTAAAGAATTATTTATAAAAGCAAATTATTTTTTGCTGCCCGTATTTTTCAGAAACGTTTCCGAATAGTTTTTATAGTGTATTAATCAGTTTCTCAGCCTGGAATACCTGTTTTTCGAATGTCAACCATTCTCAAGTAAACGTTTTCAGCTGAATAAATTAATTTATACATGAAAGAGTAAAGAAATAATCTTGATTTTAATATTAATGTTAACGCTGTTAATTTTGCATGTTTGTCTGTTAAAAATATTTGTTGAACATGAAAATGTTTACTTGAGAATGGATAGCATCGAAAAAAACTATATTCCGGGCTTAGAAAACTGATTAATACACTATAAAAGCTACTCGTAAACGTTTCGGAAAATTACGGGCAGCAAGAGAAATTTTGTTTTTATAAATGATTCTTTAAATCTCGAAATGTCATTGATGTCTGAGGTTTCTAAAGATAAAGAAACCCTTTTCAGAATCATGGTTAACAAGGATGAGTTTATATTATAAATTTATTCGTGATTATATTATATTTTTGCAGCTTAAGAAACATTTGTCATTTTTTACAGTGTAGTTATAGTACGAAAGCACCTCATTTGTCACGCTTCACGTACAATTTCCAATTTGTTTTCTGTGAAATTCTCAAGAGAAAAAGTCTATTTCAGTTTAAATCATAGGTGAATATACTTAATACACACACACACACACTGATGCAAAACATTTCCATTAAACATTAAAGTAGATTTCTTGCAAATTTTAATGTACCGAAAAGTACGTTTAAATTTTAAAGGAAAATAGGAATTGGCCATTGGAATAAAACTGAAAATGGAAAGTGAAAAACATTTAAAAGAAATCCAATTTCGTTTTTGGAATTTTCCGCTATGAAAAAGACCATTATCTTAAAAGATTTTATTTTCGGTATTGGTCTTTTTTTTTCTGAGTTGTTTTATGGAAATTTGCTATGTTCAGTTGAAGTAAAAACAACATAAAACTAAATAAATAGCGGAATAGGCTATAGATAAAGTTTTCTTTGATACTGACAATGCTCTGGTTATAAATTTTTAAAATACATAAGAAAACAGATTTTTGACAATGATTTAATGAAAGATGGAAACAAACTCAACTTTGTTTTAAAATTCGGCTTGTGAATAATTTAAAGGGTCAGGTAGATACTTTATAAAGTTTAATTTTCTATAAATAAAGGAACTTATTTTTAAAACCAGTAAAAAATAAAAATTTTCATATTTTTCTTCATTTATATTAAAGTGACATTTCATTTTTAAACATCTTAATACTTAAAATATAGATAAGAAAAACACAAAAAGGCTTATAAATACCTTTTAATGATCGACATATGTTTCAACGCTCCGACGGCGCCATTATCAAGATATACAACGACAAACAAAATATTCTCGCAATTTTTTGAAAATAAACTTAAAAACCATAAATCACGAGATCATATATTTAAAAAGCAGGTGCATGAAATAGTCAACTGTAAACGTGAAAATTAATATTTCTTTATTGCTTTTTTTTATACTGAAAAGTACCTCGTGTTAAATTTTTGGCAATTCAAATGAGTCGGATTCATTGCAAATGTTCAAGTTACGCGTTTTAGATTTCTATTGATTCACTGATAATATATAGGAAATAAAGCCTTGATGGATAAATTATTTTGCTATTTTTAAAATCAATTTTTAATGTCTCGGTTCTATGTAGTCTTGCCAGTGCTGTAGTAATGATGTTTATTACGTAATTATCTTAATAAATGTTATATATAAATATATATATATAAATATAAATAAATACCTAAATAAAATATATACTTTATTTTTCATTGTAATATTTTTACTGTTGCTTACTAACAATAGCAACAAATAAAGTATGACTATGACTGAAAAGTGTTATTTATTAACATCTTGGGATTTTTCTCCATCTCGACGCTTTAAATTTTTTTAACATTTTATTTATTTTATGTAATTTAATAAGATTAGAATAGTATATATGAGTGATTCTCACATAATTTTGACTTTTAAGTCCCTTAACAATAATTATTTATTTTAGTGCATATATTTGGTTTTCTTTTATTCCCTGTACTATAAAACAGAAACAGGAAAAAAAAACTGTATATTATACAATTAGCTTTATAAAATAAAAGCCTTTTTCAATTTCTTGTCCTCATAAAGCTATTCCATAGAGTATCATTGAAGAAATCGCAAATACAAAATTAGATAGTTAATTTTTACACTGTGAAAAGAAAGAAAAACTATATTATACAATCAGCTTTATAAAATAAAAGTCTTCCCAATTTCTTCTCTCATAAAGCTATTTCATGCAGCAACTCTGAAGAAATCGCAAGTACAAAATCAGATCGTTAATTTCGACACTGTAAAAAAAGAAGAAAAATCCCTATATTATATACAATCAGCTTTATAAAATAAAAGTTTTCCCAATTTCTTCTCGCATAAAGCTATTTCATGCAGCAACTCTGAAGAAATTGAAGTACAATATCAGATCGTTAATTTCTACACTGTAAAAAAAGAAGAAAAATCCCTATATTATACAATCAGCTTTATAAAATAATAGTTTTCCTAATTTCTTCTCCTCATAAAGCTATTTTATGCAGCATCTTTGAAGAAATCGCAAGTACAAAATCAGATCGTTAATTTTTACACTGTAGGGAAAAAAAAAAAAAAAAAAAAAAACCTATATTATACAATTAGCTTTATAAAATACAAGTTTTCCCAATATCTTCTCTCATAAAGCTATTTCATGCAGCATCTTTGAAGAAATCGCGCAAGTACAAAATCAGATTATTAATTTCTACACTGCAGGAAAAAAAATATCCCTATTGTATACCAGTGATTTTATGTGAAATCTCTGTCTTTTAACAGAATTTTTTTGCTTTGAGTAAAAAACGCACATTTTCCCTGAATAGACGGAAAATTTCCTTTTTATACTTTTTCGTTGAATGTTAATGTTTGGGATGTTCTTTAAAAAGAAAGACAAACGGAAATGTTTCTTTTCAATTGAGAAAAAACAGAAAAATTAATTTTCCAGTTCAATTTACGGACTTGGTGTTTTAGCGGCAAAGCGATAATTAACGGGTGGTGGTAATATGCAGTATACGAATACCGGTTCCGTGTAAAACAGTATATCTAATTATTATTTAGATTTTTTTTTTTTTTTTTAATATTGTGTTATTGCTCACACTTATTTCTAAAAATAGAAATTTCCCATTTTGAATAGTGGAAAATATTCATCGTGAAAACGACAGAATACCAAAACAGAAGTTTTGTAAAAAAAAAAAAAAAAAAAAAAAAAAAAAAAAAAAAAAACGGAAATTAAACATAAACTTTTCTGCCGTACATTTTCTGTTTTTTCACCGATTTTTTTTTTTTTTTTTTTTTTTTTTTTTTTAAATCAGTGTACTTCTCTTTTTAATCGAATTAAAAACACTCACAAATGCACATTTTATTCAAATTTCAGTAAAAAAATAATATGGAAATCGCTATAATTTCTTCCTTTATATGATTTTTTGAGATTTAAAAAAAAAAAAAAAATGAAAATTCTTGAAAGATGTACGTTATAAACTTTACATAGAGTTTTCCCGTCCTTAATAAACCAACACAATCATAAGTTTTCTTATAAATTCTTAACACACTTTATTTTTATTATTTATATTATTTATTGAAATTTTGAAAGGCCTTTTTTTTAAACAATATAATACTGAAAATGAAATTTTTAAATGTTAATCTACTCTATAAATCGGTCACAATATATTTTAAATATCATTCATTTGTTATTCACAGTGTTAGCCAACGGTCAGGGAATTTTTCAGGTAAAATACCAGTATTTTCTTATAAAATAACTCCTTTAATCGCGCGATTAAATAAAGCGAATTTTTCTATAAGAAAATACTGGTATTTTCCTGGAAAATACCTTGACCAGTGACCACCCTCTTATGTTATTGTAAAAGAAAACTAGTCGTTGGGGGCCACCGTAATACTTACCCATCATGGATATGCATAATATAAAATATGAAAATAAAACATGCGTAAACTACTTATAAAATGCATTGCAATTCCAATAAAATCGTGGCTTGATGACGTCACAAACTTTAAATGTTCTATTACTGAATGGCGTAAAAGAAACATCCTTATAACTCCAAAATTGATTATCCTATTAACTAACGGTTTATTGCGTCGGATGAAGCGCCTCATTTCCAATTAAAATATATCTTTGAATTGAAATTTCGATGAAATACAGGGTCATGAAACATCGAAGCGTGTGGAAAATAGGATTACAAATATCTCGGCAACTCATTATCCGATCGACTTCATTCTTCATGCAAAATTTATTCTTTTTTATTGTCTTTTATATCCACTCCTTAAAATAAACAATTTCGAAAAATTTTATATACCTTTTATCAAAACGAATATTTCGAGAGTCCGAAAAAAATAGTTCCGGATCATCGAGGTTACTGAAATTCAATAAGCTTCTTCCCATTATTACATACTAAGTACATATAAAATTTCAAGTCTCTATCTCAATTTGTTCGGGAGATAGAGCGTTTACAGACACTCACACAAACAGACGACAAAAGTTTTTTTTTCTTCTAAAAATATGTTTTTCGGAATCTCCAGTGTGTGAAACGTGTAAAACTGTCAATTTTTTTTCCGATTTTCAAAACGATTACAAGGCTTACTCTATACTACGCATGATGGGTAAGTAAATATATAATTTTTCCAATGTAAACATTCAACATTTATCAACAACTTCTAATACACTGGCTTCCGAGCTTGGGTAACGGGAAGAGATTAACTTGCAACAAATTGAAAAGTCCATTCAACTTCCATAGAGAATTACCACTCAAGGACTTCGAGAAGGAGGAAGTTTGATTAAAACTTTCAAAAATTCTTTTGACTTATATAAGTTCAGGATGAACCGAAGGTTCATTTTCAGTTTTGTTTAGGGCAAGCTTTGGTTCAATATCTTGAATATTTGGAGATTTGGTTCCAATGAAACACAAAAACGAAAAATCATGCGTCAAGCATAGATTATGTAATACTTTCCAACACTTCCAAAATACTTTAGCAATTTTTTCTGCAAGTCCTTTCACGAATTCGGCAGACTCCCCCCCCCCCCCCCCCCCCCCACTCTTTCGTATGGGTTTTCGTTTCTGAACATGTGTTGGGAAACCTCTATATTTTAAACAGTGAGAGATATCATAACAAATAAAATGAAATGAAATGAAATCGCCCTCTCGTGGAGATCCAGCCGTTAAGCATAGGAACTTTTCTCCACGACGGGAAATGTTTATTAAAATTCCTATTTTAGAATACAGACGTTGAATAATACATTAGAGATTAAAATAAAATTAGTCCAAAGTTAGTTTTTACAATACTGGTTCAGATCACTACATTTTTTAATATTAAAAAAAAAAGGTCTAAGTAAACAATTTGGAAAACGCATAGCACATTTAAAAAACCATTTTCAGGAATTATCAACAATATTCAGAAAAATATCCGAATTCTTTTGTGCAGCCATGTATATGATATATAGATTTGTATATATCCCACATAGAATTCAAAAATTTAGCCCAGTTAGGAAACGCATAGCGCAATTGAAAATTCCCATTCAGGAATTTTGGTCAATAAACGGAAATATACTCGAGATGTTTTGGACTGTCCCGTATATGGTCAATGGAATTTACACATACCAAGTAATAGGCAAAAAAATTAGTTAAATTTAAAAACGCGTACCGCAACTGAACACTCACTTCCAGCAATTATTATTAACGTACATTAACCGAATTATTTTGTGTGTCCCTATAAATGAAAAATAAATGCTATGCACACCATATTCTATTATAGTAAGTCTCTTGTAATGCACCTCAGTGATATGTATCAATTTCAATATGTTTGAAATAGTGAAACATCATTAAAATAAACAGGAAATATTTTTTCCTCGTAGACCGTAACGTAAAGGAATTCTTTTGAGTGTCTCTGTAAAGAAACTATCAGTGCAACACACTTCATTTACAAATACTGAACATGCCAGTAAACCTCAATAACATATATCAATTACATGACAATCCGAGTATATTTACGCGAGTTAGAGCAGGACCAAATAGACAGACTGACAAACCTAATTCATAAAAACTTTTCAATTAAGTTGGAAAGTGTTAAAAATTAGTTGAAACTTCGCCACGTATCGACATTAAATCAGTCACTTCAAAAACTACATAAATCAGCAGAATTCAGGAATCAATAAGAACCACACAGATGCTAGAATTTTTAAGAACTTATTATAATCATTATAGTTTTTAACCGACTTAAAAATTTAAAAAAAGGAGGAGGTTATCAATTCGACCCGTATGTATGTATTATGTTGTTCACGCATAACTGTCGTAAATGTGCATCGATTTTGATAATTTTTATTTTGTTTGAAAGAGTAAGGGTCCAAGGTGGTCCCATTTCAATTTCGTTAAAATCTGATCATTAGAACAAATTATTTTATTCAAATTTCCATTATTTTGATAATTAAATTTATATTTCAAAAAGTCCATTATTTGATTTGTTGCCAATTTGTAAAATAGCACACATAATAATATTCCCTTTCAATTAAAAAACGTATTTACACGTGACTATCAAAAACAGAAATAAAACTTTAAAACAATAATTAAATGATCACGTGTTAAAAGCAGTAAATGTAGAAAAATACGTTATAAAAAATATACTTGCACGTGAATATTAAAAAAGAGAAATAATTAAATTATTACACGTTCAAAACATTAAATGGGGAAACTTACGCCATATTTAAAATACTCAAATAACATTACTTCCAAACAGTTTCAATTTAAAAACATATTTACACGAGAGATTAATTTATTTGTAGCTGATATATTATGTATACTAAACTACGAAAAGACCTTCTGGTCTATACCGGCAGGAAAAGACAGCCTACCTATTCCTTGGTTTTAAGATTTTAGCTAATTTTACTGGAAAACACCGTTTATGTATGAATCCTGCTGTCTTGTTTAAAAATTTCAGCCACTTTAAAATTTCAAAATGCACGCATAACTTTCGTAAATGTACACCGATTTTGATATATATATTTTTTTGTTTAAAAGTGCAAGATACCCTGGTGGTCCCATTTAAATTTCGCCAAATTCTGATGACTAGAACAATTTTGTTAAAATTTTTTCAAAATTAAAAAATGCGTGGAACCCGATTACAGAAGATTCATTCCCAATTCTCGTCAATCTGAATGAGAATTTCGTCAAATTAGTCAACTATAACCACGTTGGCTTCATTTATGGCAACATATTTTGATCGCCAAATTTGGCGATATTTCTCCAGTTGTCGTCCAGATTGACAAGAATTTGATTCTGTCAAATATTTTATTAAAAAGTATTTATTTAATGGATAATTTTGGTAAATTATAATTTCTATTACAAATTACTTATTTATTCAGCAGATGTTGAAATCAAGATAATTGTGTATTACTGTATTAATAACTAAAAAATAGGAAATAAAATAAAAGTTTTACAAAAAAAAAAATATTAACCAACTTAAAAAAAAGCACTAAAAAGTATTAAATAATTCTTTAAAATTCTCTAATGACAAAATGTTATCCATTAACCACGAATCCGATATCATGTGTCGGAATAAAAATGATAAATTTAATATGTACAGTTTAATACCCACCAAACATGGATTTCCGAGAGAATATATTTTACAAGAGATGAATATACAGACGTATGATTTTAGTTTACGAATATATACATATGAAAAGCAATGAATTACTTTTTGAAGTCGGTGCCAAACTACCCCAATCGATAAATTAGTAGATACTAGGTACAATATATTCACAATTCTTACTAAACTTAAGGTAGTTAATTCGGCCCTGACGGCCCCTTCGGCCCTGACGTCCTACTAATAGGACATATCTTTTATTGAGTATTATTTTGTCTTAAACATTATTTTTATTAATTCCAGTACCTAATAGTGATAGTATGAATCTCTACATTTCCTATTATGACTTCACTTATGTTTAGCATTTAGTAATAATAATAATAATAATAATTTTCATAATTATTAGCAAGCTGTTGGCATTTCTTTTAAATAAAACATACGTTTCACTCTTTAAATTAAAATTTGGGAATCCTTTTCCGAATTGGTAATTTGTGATAAAAGATAAAAAAAATATTACTAAATTTTTATGCTTGATTAATTTAGTTGTAATACGACATTTTCCAAACGTCTTCAAAAATTCTTCCTTAGACTATTGTTATAGGAAAAACACGCAAAATAACTACATTTGTGAGGTTTTGGTAAAGAACGCATTCGTTAACTTTCATTAAACCCTAACTTCTGTGATTCCGATAGCTATTTTTAATTTTGTTAGCGTAACAGTAATTTTTTCCCAAAATTGAAAAAAAAAATCAGGGCCGAAGGGGTTATATATGGGAGGTACTAAACCAGGCCTGTCTGAAGGTAAGAAAATGATGTCATTCGCAAACTCTATCAAAATTGGTTGAAGAAGGGGGGTGGGAGGGGGCAGTGGCGTATCCAGGGGGTGGGCTGATGGGGCTGCAGCCCCCCCCCCTGAAATTTTCAAAAGTAAAATGAAAAAAGAGCTTTTTTCTTTCTTTTTTAGATAAATTTCTAATTTTTTTTCTGTTATACAGCGGATTAATCACTCTCGTTAGTCCATATTAGTCCGCACTGACATCACAACATAAACATTGTAAGGGGGCTGATGGGGTCATAGCCCCCCCCCCCCCCCCCCCGCCCGAAATAGTCGAAAATCTCATGAAAAAAGTGCTGTTTTCTTCTTTTTTTCAGATAAATTTGTAATTTTTTTTTGGTTATACAACAGACTACCCACTCTTTTCTAACTCCATATTAGTTCACATTGACATCAGAGCATATCTAAAAAGAGGAAGGGGACTGATTGGTTTACAGCCCCCCCCCCCCCCCTCCTTCCCGAAATAGTCGAACATGTCATGAAAAAAGTGCTGTTTTTTCCTTCTTTGAGATAAATTTGTATATATATATATTTTTTTTTTGTCATACAATAGACTACCCATTCTCTTCTTTTTAAGCCTATATTAGTCCACATTGACATCATAGCATACCTAAAAAGAAGGGCTGTTGGGGTTACAGCCCCCTCTTCCCGAAATAGTCGAACATCTCAGGAAAATAGTGCTGCTTTTTTCCTTCTTTGAGATAAATTAGGTAGATTTCGTAAGAAATACTACCTATTACATTCTCACCTAAGTTGGAAATTTTGAAAAATTTTTGCAGATCTACGCCGATCATGACTCCCAGAACCCAAAACCACCCCCAGTTCAAAAGTTTATCTATCTATCTATCTATCTATCTATCTATCTATCTATGTCACTTTTTTCTGACCACGATAACTGGAAAAATTCTGCATAAATCTTTTCCAAACTGATACATAAAATCAAGGGTCATAAAATCTCGGTCAAGTTCGTTAATGGGCAAAATCGAACCAAAGGGGGGGGGGGAATGGGGGGGCTTTTTGTGAAAACAGAAAAATCCTCATAATTTCTTTATTATTATACGTATCGAATCCGTTTAAAGTTATTATTACTTCTAGGAAAAGGGCCAAAAATGTATGTATGACAGATTTTTGATATAATTAAAAATGGCCCCAAGGGGGGGAAAAAACGGGGGGTTTAGAAGAAAAAAAATCATAGCTTCGTCAATTCACAAGATATCAAATCCGCGTAAATTTATTATTAATCCTCTTAGTATTATCTAAAACTTTTATATTGACAAGTTTTTTATAGGACCAACCGTTGTAGCAAAAAAAAAAAATTAAAAAAAAAAAATCCCTGCCGGCTCCGCCTGCAAACAAGTTATTTTTCAAAGTAGGCGGTTCCAACTCCCGCGTCTTTTCGAAACTGATACATAAAATCAAGGGACATAAAATCTCGGTCAGGTTCGTTAATGGGCAAAATCAAACCAGGGGGGGGGGGGGGCTTTTTGTGAAAACAGAAAAAAAACCCATAATTTCTTAATTATGATACATATCGAATCCGTTTAAAGTTATTATTACTTCTAGGAACAGGGCCAAGAACTTATGTATGACAGATTTTTGATATAATTAAAAATTGCCTTAAGGGGGGGGAGGGAAGGGGGGTTTTAGAAGATAAAAATTCATAACTTCGTCAATTCTCAAGATTTCAAATCCGCTTAAATTTATTATAAATCTTCTTAATATTATCTAAAACTTTTATATTGACAAGTTTTTTATAGGACTAACCGTTATAGCAAAAACAAGTTAAAAACAAAAAAATCCCTGCCGGCTCCGCCTGCAAACAAGTTATTTTTCGAAGTAGGCGGTTCCAACTCCCGCATCTTTTCGAAACTGATACATAAAATCAAATGGCGTAAAATCTTGGTCAAGTTCGTTAATGGGCAAAATCGAAACAAGGGGGGGACTTTTTGTGAAAACAGGAAAAACACATAATTTCTTAATTATGACACGTATCGAATCCGTTTGAAGTTATTATTACTTCTAGGAGAAGGGCCGAAAATTTATGTATGACAGATTTTTGATATAATTAAAAATTGCCTTAAGAGGAGGGGGGGAAGGGGGGGTTTAGAAGAAAAAAATTCATAACTTCGTCAATTCCCAAGATTTCAAATCCGCTTAAATTTATTATAAATCCTCTTAATATTATCTAAAACTTTTATATTGACATGTTTTTTATAGGACCAACTCTTATAGAAAAAAAAATCCTTGCTGGCTCCGCCTGCAAACAAGTTTCGTTTCGAAGTAGGCGGTTCCAACTGCAGCATCATCGCAAAAAGGTCATTTCTTCCGCAATTCCCGACAAATAGGCACCCCACGTTCTGCGTCTTCGAAATCTACCTGTGCCTGTAGGCCGAGCCGTCAGGGATTTTTTTTGTATTTTTTTTTTTTTTTTTTTTTTGTCAGAGAAATACTATCCACTATCTTCTTTTTAGTCCCATATTAGTCCACATTGCCATGAGAGCATACCTAAAAAGGAAAAGGGGGCTGATGGAGTTACAGTCCCCCCTCCCCAAATAGTTGAACATCTCATGAAAATAGTGCTGTTTTTTTCTTCTTTGAGATAAATTTGTATTCTTTTTTTTGTCATACAATAGACTACCCACTCTCTTCTTTTTAACCCCATATTAGTCCACAATGACATCAGAGCATACCTAAAAAGGAGAAGGGGGCTGATGGGTTACTGTCCCCTTCCCGAAATAGTCGAAAATCTCATGAAAAAAGTGCTGTTTTCTTCTTCTTTGAGATGAATTTGTAATTTTTTTTTTTAGTTATACAACAGACTACCCACTCTCTTCTTTTTAGCCCCATATTAGTTCACATTCACATCAGAGCGTATTTAAAAAGGGGAAGGGGCTGATGGGGTTACAAAGGGCCCCCTCTTCCCGAAATAATCGAACATCTCATGAAAATAATACTGTTTTTATCTTCTTTAAGATAAATTTGTATTTTTTTTATTTATACAACAGACTACCCACTTTCTTCTCTTTACTCCCATATTAGTACAGAGTAACAGCACAGCATATCCAAAGAGGGGGAAAGGGCTGATGGGGCACCTTCCAAAGTGGTCAAAAATGGAATGAAAAAAGTGCCAATTTTTCTCTTTATGTTTGAGATAAAATTAGAATTATTTTTTCTGCCATGCAATGGACAACACAATTTATTTTCTTTAGTCCCATATTAGTACACAAGGGGCTTGTGTAGGGGGTTATGGGGTAACAGCTCCATTCCTCTTCCAAAGCGGTCACAGTGAAATTAAAAAAAACTGACTTTGTTTCTTTCTTTTTGACATAATTTTTTTTTTCTGGCGCGCAACGAATTTGTTTTCTCGTTAGCCCCATATGGCTCTCAGTCCTGCAATCAAAATTACTTGAGACCACAAAATCTATTTTCAAATGACTGAAAAACAGTTCCACACATGTTTTAGTGGATAATTGAATACATATAATATGCTCAATTGGTAAGATCTCGAAGTAGTTTAATTAATTTAAAGAATATTTAACTCTCTTCCACAAATGATGCCAAGACTAAGGAGGTATATTAGTGCGCAGTGACATTAAACATTATCGCCAAATCAGCAAATGAACGAACGGATTTTTTTTTTTTTTTTTTTTTTTGTGAATGGCAATGTCAAGCAAGATTATGGATTTTCGGTTTTGGAAGGGTCTTTTAAAGATGCCCAGTAATAATACTAAACAAAATAATCTCCTGTTGATTTGTTTGTTCCTGGTCTTTTTACTAGCGAACTAGTTTTATTTACGTTACGTGCTTTTCCAGATTTAAGGCTGTTCTCCAATACAAACTGTCTACTTTATGACAAATTCATTTTTGCTCGGAAACGCATGAAATTCACAGGTCTTTTTATTCAGAAACTTTGCAGTCGCAACACGTTTTCCCTTTTTTTTTTTTTTTTGTACAGGTCGAAAATCTTTCAGAAAGCACTGTCCAAGTTGGCGTTTTGAATCGGATTCCCGACGAGGCAGCCAGAAACGCGAAAAACGAGTCGTTAATATGTTACCAGAATCACTTATAACTCGATAAGTAATCTATTTACCAAAAAATTGAAAAACTCATCTCGATTCCAAATCTCTTCCATGGTCAGGCCTGCTAGTTGCCTTTGCGTTTAAAAATGTGTCAGAAAGTTTCCCGTTGATGAGCAGGGAGGAAGATGCCTTTTTCAATATTTCAGTGTACGAGTGATCCATCAAAAGATAAAAATTCTTAATTACTTCTATGAAAGTCCAATATTACGAATAGTGTTCTTTTCTAATCGCTCTTATTTTGACACGACACACTTTAGTACCGGCATTTTTACCATTTGGAATATTTAACAAAAGAAGCATAGCATTAAATAAATTCACAGGTTAAAAATAAATTTTCTTACAATTTTACTTACCGTTTTTTTTTTAAAGTCCAATAATATTGTTAGCCATAATTCAATAACTTTAACTCTTTTTTAAAAAAGGGAAATCTGATGTTAGTTTCCAATTAATTCTTAACTTGTCCCTTCCTTCACATATTTGATGAGTTTTTTTTTAACATATATTTCTTGAAGGTTAATAGCCATATGTTTGATCAAAATCCCAGGAGCATGTATACGAAGAGAAGGGGGAGATCAAGAAGGAAGGCTTCCTACCCGTAAGATTTTGAATTAAATTTTTGTTGGTATTAAAAAAAGAGATTTTGCAAAGAAAGTTTGTTTATCCTGAACAGACCCTGACCATCAAAATTTTGGGCCATGGCAACAGAAAACATTTTTGGCCCTAATTGTAGATTATTACATTTTTACAAATACAGTGAATGAGAAGTGTATGAATATAACAATGTAATGCACCCATTTAAATGAAAGACTGAGAATAAATGTGAACTGAAGTTAGATTATTATTATTATTGTTGAAATTTCTTCGTAAAATTTAACTTGACAGACTCAAATATCATGTTAAATAAACATGAACTAATGTTGCACTAACTTTAAAAACATACGCAACCCAAATAAAATGATATTTTATAAATTAGATAGTCAGAAAATTAAAACATTTTTAAACAAGTTTAAAACACATATGAAGAAGCTGAAACAAATTGGGCGCACTATGAGAAACTTAAATCTTCAAATGAGAAGAAAAATTATAAATATACTTATGATATCACTGACAATTTTAGCTTACATAAGTTGTGTAATGAATCTAGAAATTTTAATTTCTTAATCTATGAAGATTGTTTACAATAAAATTTATTTGAAAGGCCATAAATTTTTGGGCACCTTAAATATGTGGGTTCTGGGAAAGTGCCCCACGTGCCTTGGCAGTAATAGGGAATTGATCCTAAAATAGAAAAAAAAATTATGAAAAAAAAATTGTTTGAGATAGTCCCAAGCAAAATTAATTTATTGTCAAGCAAGGATCGTAGCCCAAATTTAGGGGAGAAAGAGACAACTTTATAGATTATAAGCAACAATGACTTTCTTTTAAATGAAAGTATATGAAAATAATGAAGTATCCAATATCACTTTTCAACTTATTTCGGCGAGGGGGGGGGGGTGCTCGAGTTCGGCCCCGTGCCTTCCTCTCCCCCCCCCCCCACCCCCTCCGTTTTTCACTGCCTACGGCCTTATTGTCAAACATGATTTCTGTTTATAACGCAATTCAACATATTTCATAAGACTCAGAACATTATCGAAATTTTAGTCAGCCCCCCCCCCCGAAATTAAATCCTGGATACGCCACTGGGAGGGGGTTAAACTCCGTTATTTGAAAGAGTTCCACCTTCTCGAACGCCCGAAACCAAGCTTGTAGCACAATCGATCTCACGCGTAGATATCAGCGACTTTAAGCTGTTAGAAACCTTTTAAATGGAAGATAGGTTATGATCGATTATAATCATAAAAGGTTTCCCTCCATGGGAATACATCACTTGGACCACCTATACAGACATTTTTCCCACGCTGTCTCATGGTCAGGTCTTTCGACCGCTGCTGTAAATTTAAGTTTCTTTACAGTGTGATTCGTTTAAAAAATATCAATATTAACACTTTCAAAAATAAATAAATAAATAAATAAAATTCTCCGAAGCCTTTTCTGGGTTTTTCGTTTTTTTTCTGCAATTTTTAAAAATCTACGCCCGTTTTCCTGAACAAAATACGAAAAAAATAAAAAAAGTCCACTTATAAATGGTATCTTTTCCTTTCTAACAACGCCTTCGGTTAAAAAAATATTATATTTACTATTGCAAAAAAGTTATTTTCTGAAAGTCCTTTCACGAATTCGCCAGACTCCCCCACCCCCCACCCCTCTCTATCTCTCGTATGGGTTTTCGTTTCTGCGCATGTGTTGGGAAACCTCTATATTTTAAACAGTGAGAGATATCATTTGGGATGTTTAAAAGAGAGAGGAGGAAGCGTTTTATGTTCTTTAGGTTTACTCAGGATCTTTTGGCCAGAATTGCAAGTTTAAATATATCTAAACGTCATAACTTTAATATGCAATCACTTTACTCCGTTTAGATTTTCATTTAAAAATATAAAATCATACAAATTTGAGGTTGTTCGCTGCCGAAGTCAGTGGGATTCCCAACATTAAGCTCGTTTGGAAAGATTTTCGTTTAAAAATATAAAATGATTCAACACTGAATTTTTCTATATCAAAAGTTATATCACGAGCCTTCTGGTCGTTAGTTAAAAAAAAAATATCGAAACAGACCGAAAGTGTGTAGCACGCCCAGTGTACGCTGCCGAAAGCAGTGGGGCCCCGAACTTTAGATTTATTTGGATAGAGGTCCATTTAAAAATATAAAACCACACAAATTTGAGTGGTACGCTGCCGAAGCCAGTTGGACTATGTTCGATTAGGAAGATTTTCGTTTAAAAATTTAAAAATCATTCAACACTGATTTTTTGCATGTTTAAAGTTATTATCATTGGCCCAGGCAACGCCGGGCGGGTTCAACTAGTGAATTAATAGTATTAAAAAGATGTAAAAAAAAAAAAAAAAATCTGTTTTGAGTTTTGTCTAGAAGTTCCGACTGAAGATTTGTGACAGAAAAATTCGTAGTAAAAGAAATTGAACTTTATTACAAAAAATTACTAGCTATGCAAGCGGAAATGCATTTTAGATAATAGTGACCAAATGGTTCAATGGAATACTAAAAAAAAAAAAAAAAAAAAAAATTGGAAATTGTACGTTAAACGTGACATGTGAGGTGCGTTTGTTTTATAACTAGTTTCACAATGTAAAAAAAGAAAAAAAATTATCTTTATTATTTCAGTGAAAAGAATTATGTCGCCTGCTAGGAGTGAAATAAGCACGCCTTTTTTTCTTATTATTACGTATGCCACGTTTACAAATACGAATTTTTTTTCACCATGGAGATTTTGCTTTGCGAATGATTATCTCCATGGTTTAATATTTTTATGACTCATAATGAACGAATCTCCTGTATTTATGTACTCTAATGGATTGAGACATTCGATTAACCTAATTCCCACTGAAGTGATCTCAGAATCTATACATTGTTGAATGTAACTCACCTCTCAAGCAAACAATTTTTTTGAACGATCTTTCTAAAAAATGTAACTTGTATGCAATTTTATTCGAGAAAATAATTTTGAATAAAAATAGCCGCTTGATATATGAAAAAAGATGTAGTTAGCCCGTATTTGTTTTCCTCAATCACATGACTTGTGCTTTTATTATATAGATTACGTATGATTGGATTTAACAGAATAAAGAAAACTTTCATTAATAAATTTTTAAGTTTTGATTCGATTTTCATAAAATTTGAAATGAATCGACAAAATTCTGCAACGATTCTATATATTAAATTTCAAATCAGTCGGTTGGGTAGTTTTTGCGCTGTTATATGCAGACAGACGAGCGGATCAGACGTTGACTAATAGAGATGCTACGTATTTATATAATTACGAACACACCTAAAAACATTACTGAGGGATAACCAAATAAACTTTAAAAGAAATGCTTTAACATAACTAACTTTTCAATTCGGATATAATGAATGCAGACGATAAATAAAAATTTAAATGAGAGGATATATTCATCTTCTTGAAATGAAGACTTCGAAAAGAAAAAAGTGGGCGATTAACTCAAACAAGAATTTAATGAATATAAATAATTGGATACAATTAAACAATTTCTCTATTCTCAATTACAATATATGAATAAATTAAACCTTTGACTTGATTAAAATCTTCACAAAAATTGTATAAATGCATAGGTATTCGATAATGACATAATGCAAAACGATTATAATTACGAGAATGCCTATTTTAAAATGAAGCTAGAGGTTAAATCGGATCACCCAAACCCAAACCAGTCCAAACTCAAAATACTTATGTTTCATGACAAGAAACCTGTTTATACCATCAAGCTTAATTAAGCAATGTGTTTATCTTTGATATTTAAAAAGAAATTTACCGTATTCACACGCATATTTTTCGCTTTATAATTATTTTTTGTAAAAATAAAATATCCTTATAATAATTCAAAGAATAATATATATATATATATATATATATATATATATCATATCTTTAATTTTATAAGGTAAAAACACTTTGACCTGTTCAAAATTCCGATTTTTACTTTCTTCTGTATTTACAAGAAAAAAGTATTGGATTCATGAAAAATTTCGACTTTTAGTTTTCGACGGATCAAGAAGAAAGTATTGTATTATTTATTTATACGTTTTAAAAAGACCTGAACACGATTTGACTGTTTTTAGAAAATGTGTCTGTCTGTGTGTGTATCTATATGTGACAAAACTTTTGTGGGCGCTCTATCTCAAGAACTAATCTAAGGAATTTAATAAAACTCTATATCCAGTTAGACCTTGATATAAATTGGTACTGATTTATTTTTGGTGTACATTGGCCCCCTGATTGGCCCAACAGGTGGCGCTGCTATGCTGCTTTTTTCCCGATTTTCGCAATAGCTCTATCTCAAAAGCTTAATGCAGGCTTTTCATCAAACTCCAGATTCAGTTAGACGTTGAAATAAGTTGCTGTTGATTAGGTTTCGGTATAAATCTCACTACAGGTGGCGCTGCTATGGTTCATTTTTCAGGATTTACACGATTTTAGCGACAGTCATATCTCAAGAACTAATGCACGAATTCCCCCCCCCCTCCCCCCCCCCAAAAAAAAACTGTGGATTTAGTTAGACTTCGATATAAATGGGAACTAATTCGTTTTTGGTTTAAATCGCCTAACAGGTGGCGCTGTTATGCTCCAATTTTCTGGATTTACACGATTTTAGCGATAGTAATATCTCAAGAACTAATGCACGGAATTTAATAAAACTTTAGACTCAGTTAGATCTTGATATAAATTGGAACTGAATCGTTTTTGGTGTAAATCGCTCGACAGATGGCGCAGGTATGCTGCATTTTTCACTAGTTCCGCAATAACTCTATACCTCAAGAATTAATGCACGGATTTTCATCAAATTTCAGTTTCAGTTAGACGTTGACATAAGTTGTTGCTGATTATCTTTTGGTGTAAATAGCCCCAAAGGTGGCGGTGCTATTATGTTGCATTTTTCAGTATTTACACGATTTTAGCGATAGTCATATCTCAAGAACTAATGCACGTAATTTCATCAAACTTCATATTCTGTTAGACATTTGACATAATTTGGAGCTGATTAGGTTTTCGTGCAAATCATATAACAGGCGGCGCTACTATGCTGCATTTTTTGGATTATAAAATGCACAGTTAAAAAAATTTCGCTTTTTGAAGTATTACCATGTATGCGATAGAAGAAAGTTTTGGGATTGGCACATCCTACTAGCTTTTGTTGTTGTTTTTGTTTTCTTCTATCTATACAAGAAAAACGTATTGGATTCGTAAAAAAAATCGACTACCGGTTTTCGACAGATTTATACGTTTTAGAAGGTCTTGAACACGAATTGATCGTTTTTCGAAAATGCCTGTCTGTGACACACATTTTGGGGGCGCTCTAACTCACGAACTGCTCCGTAGAATAAGAGGAAAATTTCATGAAGTTCTATCCTTATAACTGGTGCTAATTAGGTTTTGTGCAAAATCATTCAAGAAGGGTGCCACAAATCGATTTGTTCGTTTTATATGGCGTTTATATCTCTAGTTTGTATGCGCAGAATTCAACGAAACATCAAATTTAGACTATTCATGATAGGAATAGATTGTCTTTCAATTTTGGTTGCGGTCATCTAAGCGGGGTTGCCGAAATTATATAATTTGTTCGAAATAAGCGATGTTTATATCACGAGTTTAAATGCACAGAATTCAACGAAACTTCACACTTAGCATCCTGATTATTGTAATATATTGTCATTCAATTTTGGTTGCAGACATCTAAGAGAGGGTGTCGAAAAAACACCTACTTGCTAAATCTACGTAATTTTTTTGATTTTTGGTTATTTAATTGATTTGATTTATGTAGAACAAAGTTTTGTCATACTAGTTTTATATTGTATATATACCGTGTCTTTTTATACACATGAAAATCATATTTTACTAAGTTTGAAATCGATTTCAAAAGTGAAGGACAATTTTGGAGCTATAGTTTCTTTTTTTGTTTTTCTTTCTTTTTCTTAGTTCTCAAAATATTTCTAAAATAAAGTAGAATCTCGTTACAACGAATGCCACATTAACGAATATTTTTTGGATTGTTAAAAAACGTCCACATTATAAAAATATTCACTTTAACGAATTTTTCAAATTAACGAATTTGTTGTAAGCTTAAAAAGAATGTTATTTCAGTTTTACGAATGTTGAGTTGGCAAGAAAAAAAAATCTCTACTGAAACACTAGAATTTGGCAGAAAACTATCGTCAGAAGCTCAATTTAGGGAAGAAGGCGGCAGTGAAAATGAAGTTGATGATGGTTGTCCATCAAGTGCCGAAAATTATACTGTACGATCAAAAGATGTTCTGTAGAACATTGAAACACTTTAAAAAGTAATTAAACCAGCAAAATAATGTTCCGAAGACATTTTATACAATTTGTTTTGAAGAATGCATTGTCAACTTCAGTGCAAAAAAATAAAAAACTTCTGATTATTATTATTATTATTATTTTTTTTTTTTGTAAAGAAATAAAGTTACATTAACGGAGTGGAGTTTTTTAATCCGTCAGGTATCAAAGGTAAATTATAACTTATTCATAATAGTTACGATTAAAATCTTGAAACGTAATGAACTTAAGTAGGTAGAAAGAGCCGGTTTCACCCCATGAGGCGGTGCTGCGGTGCTAAATGAGGCGGTGCTGCGGTCCGGCGGCGGTGCTAAATTGTTGTAAAAGACTACGATGATAAAATTCAAACTTAAAATCGAGGGTGGGGCGAAAGGGTGTGCTATAGGAGAGGAGGTTTTAGGAGGGGGCAGCATGTTATAGTAGGGGGGGTATTTTTTTAAGGGGGGGCTTAATTTTAAAAAATTTAAAATTGTCTTATATTACCAGGTATCGGCTATGGTAGAGTACGACTACTATTCCCTTACCCCCCCTACCCCTTGCACCCCCCCCCCCCAATTTTTTTTTTTTTTTTTTTTTTTTTTTTTTTAGGAGAGATAAAGTTTAAAGTGGTGTCGCCCTCTATCGGTAAGTATGAAAATTATGGAATTTAAAATGACTGCTTCTGAATTTTAAGTTATACCATAGTATAAAATAAAATATTCTAAAGTATCTCATCATACTGCTTATAATGGAAATTTAAGTTATAGCATGGTGTAAAATGGAAATATATAGTTATAGCATAGCACTTAATAAATAATTTTAAAGTGTCTTAGCAAACTGCTTACAATGAAAATATTTAGTTAAAGCATAGCACTTAATAAAATATTTTAAAGTTTCTTACCAAACTGCTTACAATGGAAATTTAAGTTATAGCATGGTGTAAAATAAAGTAACTTACCACTGCTTACAATGGAAATATATAGTTATAGAATAGCACTTAATAAATAATTTTAAAGTATCTTACCATACTGCTTACAATGGAAATTTAAGTTATAGCATGGTGTAAAATAAAGTAACTTACCACTGCTTACAATGGAAATATATAGTTATAGAATAGCACTTAATAAATAATTTTAAAATGTGTTACCATAGTGCTTACAATGGAAATTTAAGTTATAGCATGGTGTAAAATAAAGTAACTTACCACTGCTTACAATGGAAATATATAGTTATAGAATAGCACTTAATAAATAATTTTAAAATGTGTTACCATAGTGCTCGCAAAGGAATATGAAATAGAAATTTAAGTTCTAACATAACGCTAAATAAATAATTTTAAAGTTTCTTAGCAAACTGCTTACAATGAAAATATTTAGTTAAAGCATAGCACTTAATAAAATATTTTAAAGTTTCTTACCAAACTTCTTACAATGGAAATATTTAGTTATAGCGTAGCACTTAACAAAAATTTTAAAGTGACACATGTAAATAATTATAGTTATAAACCGACATATAGGCAGATAGGCAGGCACACAGACAAGCAGGCAGGCAGATAGGCAGACAGACACACACACACACAGTGAACTATTGGTTACGTACACAAGCATGCATATACGAAGTGAACTAATTGTAATAAAATACAAGACGTGCATACGTTTTAAAACATTTTTTTTTCTTCACAGAAATTAAGAAAATATTAAATTTCGACTGCAACTTTCACTTTGAAATAGCGTACTCCCTTGTTAAAAATTATTAGCTTTTAACAAACATTTATATGAAGCGGGGTTCGAACCTCGAATCTGACAAAATGATCTCATGATGTGTTGATTTGCAGTAGGTTTAAACGAACACACCATGAGACCATGTTTATTAGACGCGATTTAAGATATATAAGAAAAGGTGTCACGTGACTGAACATATTGGATTATTACTATACAGTACTAATGATATTATAAATTTTGGAAAATAATTTAAGCTTTACGATAAACTTTAATGTTTAAACTTACAAACACATTGGAATGTATTTATAACATATAAAATAACCTTATAAAAGGTTGGTTGGTTTGTTGGTTTTATAAACTTGCAAAGCAAAGCGTATCTTACCAATTTGCATACAAGAGATTTTGTAACATAAATTATATAATACAGCAAATTTTAACTTACCAAGTGAGGTTTAAGGATACTGTAATAGAATTTTTAATTGTATACTTTAAAAAAGAAAGTTTAACTTACCATTATGTTTATGCTCGGATTCGAACTGTCAACCTTTTGGCTAGCTTTCCAATGCGCTCCCAATTACGCTACGATGGCTCCGTACAATTAATATAAATAATGAAACCTAACACAATGTTACTTTTTTTTCCTAAGATTTTCAAGTTAATAAAACAGGATATGACGACATTTATAGAATAACATCCTGTTTTACAACGATAAGAATAGCAATATAAGAAGCTTGTACACCATAATGAATTTACTGTTTAAAGTTTTGACTTAAACGATTATTCTTCTAATTACTTAAAACCTTGCTGTATATTTGCTTGATCACCTATCTGTTTACCCTGCTTTTTGGATACTTCTAAACCTGAAAATGACTACTTCGCTTAACACATCTTACTATGAAATTTCAGAAATCAGCGAATTTAGTAGAATATTTCAGTATTTTGACGTTTTTACCCCATACCATTGGGACTTAGGGGAGGATACGATTGTCGAAGTGCAAATGAATAAGGACTGTGAGTTAAACGTTCACATTCAAAAATATAAAGAATTTGAGAATAGTGGTAAAATGTACCCTACAAATGAAGGAATTACAATATCGTGCGCAACCTTTGATAAATTTGAAACGAGAATGACAAAATTTAATTTTGACTCTGCAGAAAAAGAAACATTCGTATCTAACAACGACTTACTAACGATTTATGTGGATAAGGAATCATGCATACTGCAAAAACTATTGAAACCTGATTGTTTACTACTTACAAAAGAACAATTTCTCAAACTAGAGAAAAACTGTATTGAAATTAGCGAATGTCTTATTCAAACTTTTTTAACAAAACTTTTACCTGTTTATGTTTTAAAAAACGTAAAAATATGTAAATGTTCTCACTTTACAGAGGAAGAGGCGATGGACTATTTTTTAGAATGCTTCGATCATGAATTAGAGAGATCAGTATATCGCACGTTTGACTGTCATTTATGTTCAATCGGCCAACCAGTAGAAATGGATCATGAATGTATGAGATATAATTTAAGAAAACAGTTTAACTGGTGCGCAGACAGTGCTTTGTTAAATTTCAACATTAAGGAATTTGTGAAAAACCTGCTAGAGAAATGTACATGTAATTATACTTATTTATTTTTTGAATCTATGAATGTAGACTTTTATAATAAGCATTTGAGCAATGTATTTATAAATTAACGTAGAAATGTTTTATATTTAATAAATATTTGTTTAGTTTTTCATCATGTGTCTGTTTTTTATTTATGTATAAGGAATAAATAAGTTTAGTTTTCGGAAAGTTTTACAATTTTTATTCAGAAAATGTAGAAACTTGTTTTATTTTTCTACAAAAATTAAGGATTTTATACTATTTCATTAAACATGTGTACCATTATTATAATATAACTTACATATTGTATACAAAATACTACCCTTTACTTGATAAATTATTTAAGATTTTAAACCAAAACTGAGCGAATATTATAAAGATTATCGAGTTTGAAAATAGATCTGTTGTCTACCAGAGCAAAAACAGGAAACTACTTATTTGCGGATAACATCCCTGTTTTCTTACTGATAACGATACTTCTTGTATAGATTAAGGTATAAAAATTATTTCATTTACTTAATTAGCAATACCATATAATGAACGAGTATATTCACACATTTAAATTTGCATTTTAAGCCACGATGAATACATAATAAAACATTACTTGTATACTTTTACATAAAAATTGAAAATACATTTATACTTAACGAAATCACCCACTGTATAATAAAAGATACTTTGCTAAATTACTTATGTTTAACATACAGACTAATTTCTGTATACGATATATAACACGTGACGCTATTTTTAATTATTTTAAGCATGCGCGCCCTCTACAATTAAATAAATATTCATGAAAAGTTTTATTTGAAATAATATTCATACTGTTTCTGTGCCGTTAAGACGTTCTAATTTTTTCTCCGTTTAAGTGATCTGCGATTTTAATTGATTTAAATTAAATAAGTACAATGCAAGACATGGTGTTAGACGAACCAACCAAGATAAGAAAAGCCTTGACATCGGAGTTTAAGGAGCAAATAGACTGTACTATTTTAATGAAACCTGTTTTGAATAAGGAACCAATGGCCTCTTCATCAGATCAAGTCGATCAAAAGTTACCTTTTACATGTGATACATGTAAAAAAGTATTTACTAAAAAATATATGTTATTAAGACATATGAACTTACATTTAGAAAAAAACCCCTCTAAGTGTGATAATCTGTTTACTACAAAGAGCGCTTTACAGGGTGATATGCTAATTAATCCCAAGACATCTGCCACATATAAATGTGAGAAATGCAGTAAGACTTTCTCACGAAAAAATGTGTTAGTTAGACACATGAAATTTCACTTAGAAAAGAAACCTTTTAATTGTAAAATGTGTTCGAAATCATTTGTGCAGAAAAGCGACTTACAAAAGCATAACTTAGTACATTCTAAACAAGGCGTTATGCATAAATGTAATGATTGTGATAAAAAGTTTTTACGGGAAAAAAATTTAATAAATCATACTATGATTAAGGAATATTGAACCGTTTACCAGACACTATAAATGTGTCGATTGTTCTGAAATATTTAATCACAGATTTGACTTAGTGAAGCATAGAAAAATTCATCTCTCGCCCAAAGAACATATATCTGAACAGCGTACTGAACTTTTAAACCATTTACAGAATTTATTACTACGTATAGACACTTTACAAAATGCTATAAAAAATGAAACTATTCCTTTTTGAAATATTGACTTTACCAATTTATTTGAACTATACAACTTCTTGTATATACTAATGTATGTGTTTAAATAATTAAATAAATAATAGATAAGTGAAAAAGCTTTTGTGTTTTATTTTTCAATATGATTATATTATATCACTATTATGTGAATGAATGGACTTGTAAATTTAAACCCTATGTATAAAAATAAATTTCTTGCACTTTTACAAGAAGTAAAAATTTAATACAAATATATTTCAGATTTTTTAAATATATTATTGATTCACATATGATAGTTAAATTAATATGCTATTAAACATATAATTTTGTATAATCTATATTATTAATTTTCTTTAACACATATTACTTTTTTACAATAAATCGATTTAACTAATTATACATTTGTGTAATTAAACAAACTTATTTTACTAAATATACGTATCGATAATTAATTTTTATTATTTACATACACATGATTATACTTTTTATCGTACGCGATTAACTATTTATACATTTAATAAGCGTTGCCATACCCGCTTTTATAAGTAATTAGATATTATAAAGCATACGGATTTCACATAAACAAGCAATATTCATTAAATGAACAATTTGAATCTTTAAGCTATAACGTCATATTTACTTTTAAACTTGCTTTTAACTGTAACCATCACTCTTTTTTAACCTATGTTACTAACTGTTTAGATATAATATAATCAGTTTACTGTTGACTTTTGTCGTGACTGAACCTTTTACTGTTTGTTATTTAAAAATGGCTTGTGAATTAGATGGAATTAAACGGTCGTGTGAAGAAATGGCTTCTTCAACAAAGTTTCAACGTTTAGATAAACGTATGGAAAATTCTGATTTTTATAATAATGAATTTTTACCCAAATCTAATATACAGGAGAACTATGAAACACTATCACCTACCATGGACTTGTATGCAGCAGAGCCTAAGATTACCAAGGATTCTACAACACCAATACTTACTAACTGTGATAATGACGAAACGTCTTTCCCCGACACCTGTTGTGAGTCTACCTCTGCTAAAAGCTTTTTGGATACAATGTTTAAGGATCTAGATTTTAAAAATTTGGAAACATATCTTACCTCACAGCCTACAAGTGGTTTAATTTCTTCAAATGAACCATCAACTAGCATTACACATAGTAGTGAACAATTATATAACATATCCCCTCTCATCGCATGTGTGAATAACATTTCCAAAACCAAACATGGTAAATCTCGCATTTTTGTCATGTTTCGGATTAAACTTGCTGATTTTATATTTTTAACTTTAAAACGACATTATAAACAGTTTTATGTACATATTGAAGAGATCAAACACAATGTATTTACAAATGAAGAAATTTCATCAACAAATAGAATTTTTATGGATATTTCAACATGGTATGAATTCCAATATAAAATTTTTGGATTTAATTTAAAATATAAAAGTTCATCGTTTATTGCTAACAATACAGTATTAGTGTTAAATTATAATAATTCTATTATGCAAATAAAAAATTTAAAGAATTATACACATTGTGTTTTAAACGATTTTCAGTTAGAAAATTTAAAAGAAAAAGCTATTGATTTTAATACCAATCTTATTAAACACTTGTATACAGTTCATCTACCGCAGTTAATTAAGCAAAAATGCACACTCGTTAATTTACCTTCTGAAATCGAGCGTGTTTTACTAACGAAACTTATCTCTTCTATTGAGGATAATGTACTGACAATATTAAACCAAATTTATGAATGTGTAGGATGTATATTTAGACACCAATCCCAAAGTCTACATACATGTTTCACCTTTAATAAACGTGAAAGATTTAACCACTTAGGGGATATGATTTTAATGCTTGTAAATTTTGATTATGTTATTTCAAGGTTTTTAAACGGAGTTGAATGTATCAGTGAAAACTTTTTACGTAACATTAATGTGGAATTTATTCGAAATGTATTATTTAAGTCCTGAAAATAAAATATTTTGCTTTAAATCTGTGTGTTTATTTAAACAAAATGTGTGTTTATTAATATTATTTAACTTGCAATTTAAGATTAATGATTTCTCTTATATGTTTATAACAGAAACATGATAACATAGTATGTATACTAAATGTTAGTAACATACTACACATGTTAGTAAATGTATTTTTGAACTATTATAAAAGTTTTTAAAATTTTACAAGATAACAAAATTATTTTTCAGTTAAAAAAGTTTTATAAATTTACAATTTTAAATTTAAAACTTAATAAAAGTATTTTATACTTTATCAATGTTGATTCGTCTTGTACGTTAATATTATATAATGGTAACATACTATATAGTTGTTATGTTACTACATATACTTATAAAAGTAATTTAAACATGTTATATTATTGTAAAAGTTTTTAAAAAATTACAAACTAACTTAATTAAATTAAAAAATTATAAGTAAACAAAATAATTATTTTTTTAATTAAAATAAATTAACAAAAATGAAAAGTTATCAAAATTATTTTATAAATGTTTTAAAATACTTAATTTTAATAAATTGTGTCTATGTATACATATATACATGTGGAACTTTAGTTAAGTAATAGAAATTCTCAAACTTTGTCATTAGAAACCCTATATTCTGATAATTAATAACAATTAGCTTTAAATTAAAGAAATAGATTAATTTATACTTACAAATACAACCCACTTATAATAGCACGTCCATCTTACATAGTTACTTCAGACATTATGCTTGTTTCTATCCTAGCAACAGGATGTTTTTGTCGTACCACGTGATTTCCTTTAAAGTCATGTGATCATGAAGATAAGAATTAAACACAACGTGTTTGACATTTTCACTTCTGCTATAGAAGAGGCTTGTTTGGTAAGTTATAATGTCCTGTATTCTTTATTTTACACTTTATTTTACAATTTATTAAGAAGATCTAATTTAAATAACGTTTATATTGCAAACGTAAGGTAAAAGCACTAAATTATTGTTTTAAAAGCCTTTTATTTTGTAATTCTGTCGACAATAAGATGCTGTAATACATTTAAAATATTACTATTGGGTTTTATTTTAGCATAAACATTATTTATTCAACTGGCTATTGCTTTTAGAAGTAACTTAATTTTCTTACACAAGCGGAAAATGATATTTCTTCATTAATATATCATGTTTACAAAATTTTTAAGTTATTTATAATATAACTTGTAAATACATAGTATATTTTTATACTATAAGTATCTATAAGTATATGTATACTTACATGTTATTTAAGTATATATGTATACTTATGGATTTGGTATATAAATATACTATGTATTTACAAGTTATATTATAAATAACTTAAAAATTTTGTAAACATGATATATTAATGAAGAAATATCATTTTCCGCTTGTGTAAGAAAATTAAGTTACTTCTAAAAGCAATAGCCAGTTGAATAAATAATGTTTATGCTAAAATAAAACCCAATAGTAATATTTTAAATGTATTACAGCATCTTATTGTCGACAGAATTACAAAATAAAAGGCTTTTAAAACAATAATTTAGTGCTTTTACCTTACGTTTGCAATATAAACGTTATTTAAATTAGATCTTCTTAATAAATTGTAAAATAAAGAATACAGGACATTATAACTTACCAAACAAGCCTCTTCTATAGCAGAAGTGAAAATGTCAAACACGTTGTGTTTAATTCTTATCTTCATGATCACATGACTTTAAAGGAAATCACGTGGTACGACAAAAACATCCTGTTGCTAGGATAGAAACAAGCATAATGTCTGAAGTAACTATGTAAGATGGACGTGCTATTATAAGTGGGTTGTATTTGTAAGTATAAATTAATCTATTTCTTTAATTTAAAGCTAATTGTTATTAATTATCAGAATATAGGGTTTCTAATGACAAAGTTTGAGAATTTCTATTACTTAACTAAAGTTCCACATGTATATATGTATACATAGACACAATTTATTAAAATTAAGTATTTTAAAACATTTATAAAATAATTTTGATAACTTTTCATTTTTGTTAATTTATTTTAATTAAAAAAATAATTATTTTGTTTACTTATAATTTTTTAATTTAATTAAGTTAGTTTGTTATTTTTAAAAACTTTTACAATAATATAACATGTTTAAATTATTTTTATAAGTATATGTAGTAACATAACAACTATATAGTATGTTACCATTATATAATATTAACGTACAAGACGAATCAACATTGATAAAGTATAAAATACTTTTATTAAGTTTTAAATTTAAAATTGTAAATTTATAAAACTTTTTTAACTGAAAAATAATTTTGTTATCTTGTAAAATTTTAAAAACTTTTATAATAGTTCAAAAATACATTTACTAACATGTGTAGTATGTTACTAACATTTAGTATACATACTATGTTATCATGTTTCTGTTATAAACATATAAGAGAAATCATTAATCTTAAATTGCAAGTTAAATAATATTAATAAACACACACACATTTTGTTTAAATAAACACACAGATTTAAAGCAAAATATTTTATTTTCAGGACTTAAATAATACATTTCGAATAAATTCCACATTAATGTTACGTAAAAAGTTTTCACTGATACATTCAACTCCGTTTAAAAACCTTGAAATAACATAATCAAAATTTACAAACATTAAAATCATATCCCCTAAGTGGTTAAATCTTTCACGTTTATTAAAGGTGAAACATGTATGTAGACTTTGGGATTGGTGTCTAAATATACATCCTACACATTCATAAATTTGGTTTAATATTGTCAGTACATTATCCTCAATAGAAGAGATAAGTTTCGTTAGTAAAACACGCTCGATTTCAGAAGGTAAATTAACGAGTGTGCATTTTTGCTTAATTAACTGCGGTAGATGAACTGTATACAAGTGTTTAATAAGATTGGTATTAAAATCAATAGCTTTTTCTTTTAAATTTTCTAACTGAAAATCGTTTAAAACACAATGTGTATAATTCTTTAAATTTTTTATTTGCATAATAGAATTATTATAATTTAACACTAATACTGTATTGTTAGCAATAAACGATGAACTTTTATATTTTAAATTAAATCCAAAAATTTTATATTGGAATTCATACCATGTTGAAATATCCATAAAAATTCTATTTGTTGATGAAATTTCTTCATTTGTAAATACATTGTGTTTGATCTCTTCAATATGTACATAAAACTGTTTATAATGTCGTTTTAAAGTTAAAAATATAAAATCAGCAAGTTTAATCCGAAACATGACAAAAATGCGAGATTTACCATGTTTGGTTTTGGAAATGTTATTCACACATGCGATGAGAGGGGATATGTTATATAATTGTTCACTACTATGTGTAATGCTAGTTGATGGTTCATTTGAAGAAATTAAACCACTTGTAGGCTGTGAGGTAAGATATGTTTCCAAATTTTTAAAATCTAGATCCTTAAACATTGTATCCAAAAAGCTTTTAGCAGAGGTAGACTCACAACAGGTGTCGGGGAAAGACGTTTCGTCATTATCACAGTTAGTAAGTATTGGTGTTGTAGAATCCTTGGTAATCTTAGGCTCTGCTGCATACAAGTCCATGGTAGGTGATAGTGTTTCATAGTTCTCCTGTATATTAGATTTGGGTAAAAATTCATTATTATAAAAATCAGAATTTTCCATACGTTTATCTAAACGTTGAAACTTTGTTGAAGAAGCCATTTCTTCACACGACCGTTTAATTCCATCTAATTCACAAGCCATTTTTAAATAACAAACAGTAAAAGGTTCAGTCACGACAAAAGTCAACAGTAAACTGATTATATTATATCTAAACAGTTAGTAACATAGGTTAAAAAAGAGTGATGGTTACAGTTAAAAGCAAGTTTAAAAGTAAATATGACGTTATAGCTTAAAGATTCAAATTGTTCATTTAATGAATATTGCTTGTTTATGTGAAATCCGTATGCTTTATAATATCTAATTACTTATAAAAGCGGGTATGGCAACGCTTATTAAATGTATAAATAGTTAATCGCGTACGATAAAAAGTATAATCATGTGTATGTAAATAATAAAAATTAATTATCGATACGTATATTTAGTAAAATAAGTTTGTTTAATTACACAAATGTATAATTAGTTAAATCGATTTATTGTAAAAAAGTAATATGTGTTAAAGAAAATTAATAATATAGATTATACAAAATTATATGTTTAATAGCATATTAATTTAACTATCATATGTGAATCAATAATATATTTAAAAAATCTGAAATATATTTGTATTAAATTTTTACTTCTTGTAAAAGTGCAAGAAATTTATTTTTATACATAGGGTTTAAATTTACAAGTCCATTCATTCACATAATAGTGATATAATATAATCATATTGAAAAATAAAACACAAAAGCTTTTTCACTTATCTATTATTTATTTAATTATTTAAACACATACATTAGTATATACAAGAAGTTGTATAGTTCAAATAAATTGGTAAAGTCAATATTTCAAAAAGGAATAGTTTCATTTTTTATAGCATTTTGTAAAGTGTCTATACGTAGTAATAAATTCTGTAAATGGTTTAAAAGTTCAGTACGCTGTTCAGATATATGTTCTTTGGGCGAGAGATGAATTTTTCTATGCTTCACTAAGTCAAATCTGTGATTAAATATTTCAGAACAATCGACACATTTATAGTGTCTGGTAAACGGTTCAATATTCCTTAATCATAGTATGATTTATTAAATTTTTTTCCCGTAAAAACTTTTTATCACAATCATTACATTTATGCATAACGCCTTGTTTAGAATGTACTAAGTTATGCTTTTGTAAGTCGCTTTTCTGCACAAATGATTTCGAACACATTTTACAATTAAAAGGTTTCTTTTCTAAGTGAAATTTCATGTGTCTAACTAACACATTTTTTCGTGAGAAAGTCTTACTGCATTTCTCACATTTATATGTGGCAGATGTCTTGGGATTAATTAGCATATCACCCTGTAAAGCGCTCTTTGTAGTAAACAGATTATCACACTTAGAGGGGTTTTTTTCTAAATGTAAGTTCATATGTCTTAATAACATATATTTTTTAGTAAATACTTTTTTACATGTATCACATGTAAAAGGTAACTTTTGATCGACTTGATCTGATGAAGAGGCCATTGGTTCCTTATTCAAAACAGGTTTCATTAAAATAGTACAGTCTATTTGCTCCTTAAACTCCGATGTCAAGGCTTTTCTTATCTTGGTTGGTTCGTCTAACACCATGTCTTGCATTGTACTTATTTAATTTAAATCAATTAAAATCGCAGATCACTTAAACGGAGAAAAAATTAGAACGTCTTAACGGCACAGAAACAGTATGAATATTATTTCAAATAAAACTTTTCATGAATATTTATTTAATTGTAGAGGGCGCGCATGCTTAAAATAATTAAAAATAGCGTCACGTGTTATATATCGTATACAGAAATTAGTCTGTATGTTAAACATAAGTAATTTAGCAAAGTATCTTTTATTATACAGTGGGTGATTTCGTTAAGTATAAATGTATTTTCAATTTTTATGTAAAAGTATACAAGTAATGTTTTATTATGTATTCATCGTGGCTTAAAATGCAAATTTAAATGTGTGAATATACTCGTTCATTATATGGTATTGCTAATTAAGTAAATGAAATAATTTTTATACCTTAATCTATACAAGAAGTATCGTTATCAGTAAGAAAACAGGGATGTTATCCGCAAATAAGTAGTTTCCTGTTTTTGCTCTGGTAGACAACAGATCTATTTTCAAACTCGATAATCTTTATAATATTCGCTCAGTTTTGGTTTAAAATCTTAAATAATTTATCAAGTAAAGGGTAGTATTTTGTATACAATATGTAAGTTATATTATAATAATGGTACACATGTTTAATGAAATAGTATAAAATCCTTAATTTTTGTAGAAAAATAAAACAAGTTTCTACATTTTCTGAATAAAAATTGTAAAACTTTCCGAAAACTAAACTTATTTATTCCTTATACATAAATAAAAAACAGACACATGATGAAAAACTAAACAAATATTTATTAAATATAAAACATTTCTACGTTAATTTATAAATACATTGCTCAAATGCTTATTATAAAAGTCTACATTCATAGATTCAAAAAATAAATAAGTATAATTACATGTACATTTCTCTAGCAGGTTTTTCACAAATTCCTTAATGTTGAAATTTAACAAAGCACTGTCTGCGCACCAGTTAAACTGTTTTCTTAAATTATATCTCATACATTCATGATCCATTTCTACTGGTTGGCCGATTGAACATAAATGACAGTCAAACGTGCGATATACTGATCTCTCTAATTCATGATCGAAGCATTCTAAAAAATAGTCCATCGCCTCTTCCTCTGTAAAGTGAGAACATTTACATATTTTTACGTTTTTTAAAACATAAACAGGTAAAAGTTTTGTTAAAAAAGTTTGAATAAGACATTCGCTAATTTCAATACAGTTTTTCTCTAGTTTGAGAAATTGTTCTTTTGTAAGTAGTAAACAATCAGGTTTCAATAGTTTTTGCAGTATGCATGATTCCTTATCCACATAAATCGTTAGTAAGTCGTTGTTAGATACGAATGTTTCTTTTTCTGCAGAGTCAAAATTAAATTTTGTCATTCTCGTTTCAAATTTATCAAAGGTTGCGCACGATATTGTAATTCCTTCATTTGTAGGGTACATTTTACCACTATTCTCAAATTCTTTATATTTTTGAATGTGAACGTTTAACTCACAGTCCTTATTCATTTGCACTTCGACAATCGTATCCTCCCCTAAGTCCCAATGGTATGGGGTAAAAACGTCAAAATACTGAAATATTCTACTAAATTCGCTGATTTCTGAAATTTCATAGTAAGATGTGTTAAGCGAAGTAGTCATTTTCAGGTTTAGAAGTATCCAAAAAGCAGGGTAAACAGATAGGTGATCAAGCAAATATACAGCAAGGTTTTAAGTAATTAGAAGAATAATCGTTTAAGTCAAAACTTTAAACAGTAAATTCATTATGGTGTACAAGCTTCTTATATTGCTATTCTTATCGTTGTAAAACAGGATGTTATTCTATAAATGTCGTCATATCCTGTTTTATTAACTTGAAAATCTTAGGAAAAAAAAGTAACATTGTGTTAGGTTTCATTATTTATATTAATTGTACGGAGCCATCGTAGCGTAATTGGGAGCGCATTGGAAAGCTAGCCAAAAGGTTGACAGTTCGAATCCGAGCATAAACATAATGGTAAGTTAAACTTTCTTTTTTAAAGTATACAATTAAAAATTCTATTACAGTATCCTTAAACCTCACTTGGTAAGTTAAAATTTGCTGTATTATATAATTTATGTTACAAAATCTCTTGTATGCAAATTGGTAAGATACGCTTTGCTTTGCAAGTTTATAAAACCAACAAACCAACCAACCTTTTATAAGGTTATTTTATATGTTATAAATACATTCCAATGTGTTTGTAAGTTTAAACATTAAAGTTTATCGTAAAGCTTAAATTATTTTCCAAAATTTATAATATCATTAGTACTGTATAGTAATAATCCAATATGTTCAGTCACGTGACACCTTTTCTTATATATCTTAAATCGCGTCTAATAAACATGGTCTCATGGTGTGTTCGTTTAAACCTACTGCAAATCAACACATCATGAGATCATTTTGTCAGATTCGAGGTTCGAACCCCGCTTCATATAAATGTTTGTTAAAAGCTAATAATTTTTAACAAGGGAGTACGCTATTTCAAAGTGAAAGTTGCAGTCGAAATTTAATATTTTCTTAATTTCTGTGAAGAAAAAAAAATGTTTTAAAACGTATGCACGTCTTGTATTTTATTACAATTAGTTCACTTCGTATATGCATGCTTGTGTACGTAACCAATAGTTCACTGTGTGTGTGTGTGTCTGTCTGCCTATCTGCCTGCCTGCTTGTCTGTGTGCCTGCCTATCTGCCTATATGTCGGTTTATAACTATAATTATTTACATGTGTCACTTTAAAATTTTTGTTAAGTGCTACGCTATAACTAAATATTTCCATTGTAAGTAGTTTGGTAAGAAACTTTAAAATATTTTATTAAGTGCTATGCTTTAACTAAATATTTTCATTGTAAGCAGTTTGCTAAGAAACTTTAAAATTATTTATTTAGCGTTATGTTAGAACTTAAATTTCTATTTCATATTCCTTTGCGAGCACTATGGTAACACATTTTAAAATTATTTATTAAGTGCTATTCTATAACTATATATTTCCATTGTAAGCAGTGGTAAGTTACTTTATTTTACACCATGCTATAACTTAAATTTCCATTGTAAGCACTATGGTAACACATTTTAAAATTATTTATTAAGTGCTATTCTATAACTATATATTTCCATTGTAAGCAGTGGTAAGTTACTTTATTTTACACCATGCTATAACTTAAATTTCCATTGTAAGCAGTATGGTAAGATACTTTAAAATTATTTATTAAGTGCTATTCTATAACTATATATTTCCATTGTAAGCAGTGGTAAGTTACTTTATTTTACACCATGCTATAACTTAAATTTCCATTGTAAGCAGTTTGGTAAGAAACTTTAAAATATTTTATTAAGTGCTATGCTTTAACTAAATATTTTCATTGTAAGCAGTTTGCTAAGACACTTTAAAATTATTTATTAAGTGCTATGCTATAACTATATATTTCCATTTTACACCATGCTATAACTTAAATTTCCATTATAAGCAGTATGATGAGATACTTTAGAATATTTTATTTTATACTATGGTATAACTTAAAATTCAGAAGCAGTCATTTTAAATTCCATAATTTTCATACTTACCGATAGAGGGCGACACCACTTTAAACTTTATCTCTCCTAAAAAAAAAAAAAAAAAAAAAAATTGGGGGGGGGGGTGCAAGGGGTAGGGGGGGGTAAGGGAATAGTAGTCGTACTCTACCATAGCCGATACCTGGTAATATAAGACAATTTTAAATTTTTTAAAATTAAGCCCCCCCTTAAAAAAATACCCCCCCTACTATAACATGCTGCCCCCTCCTAAAACCTCCTCTCCTATAGCACACCCTTTCGCCCCACCCTCGATTTTAAGTTTGAATTTTATCATCGTAGTCTTTTACAACAATTTAGCACCGCCGCCGGACCGCAGCACCGCCTCATTTAGCACCGCAGCACCGCCTCATGGGGTGAAACCGGCTCTTTCTACCTACTAACTTAATAATTATCTTAAATGAATTGATATTGTATAATATTGTATAATATTAATAAATTAATATTGTATGTTTATTATTTAGTGATATGTTTGGATGTTAACCGAAATTTAATATAAGTATAGTAATAATATACATTTTTATATTCAATGTGCATGCAACCTTCTTTAAAAAAAAAAAAAAAAAAAAAAAAAAAAAAAAAAAAAAAAAAAAACGCCGTATTAGAATTTTTCAGTATAACGAATTTAGTTGGCGGTCTCCAGAAATTCGTTATAAAGAGATTTTAATATACAGTGGGTGATCGGTTAACGAACTTAATCCGTTCCAAAACAATGTTCGCTAACCGAATTGTTCGTTAACCGATCATAGATTTAGTATAGATTTGTATTGGAATTCAATTAATTCGTTCTTAAAAGCTGAATAATATAATAATATATAAAAATTAATATAAATTCTCTCTAAATTTATTTAAATGTAATAATAATAAAACATACATTACATACATACAGTCTCGCCCTTCCTAGTCATGCTCTTTTTGA
This sequence comes from Maratus michaelseni, assembly GCA_963931845.1. Classification (NCBI taxonomy): domain Eukaryota; kingdom Metazoa; phylum Arthropoda; class Arachnida; order Araneae; family Salticidae; genus Maratus; species Maratus michaelseni. The sequence goes on from OZ007600.1 coordinate 194,478,700, forward strand.
GTTTGTGGACCATAAAAATATCTGTCCAAAGTCGATTGCTTTTCTCTCTTATTCGAGATGTTTCTGAAGTGATTGACAGCATTTTTGTTGTAAAGGTCTCCAAGCCTATCAACATCAGCCTCTTTTGGGTGCCATTTTGAGACCGTGGTCCTGACACCTCCTCCCCCCCCCCCACTTTTTTAAAAGTTCTTTTATAACAGAAGTAGAGCCTAGAATCTTAATAATTTAGGAGCTAAATTTCAATTAAAATAATTAATTTAAAATTTAAAATATTTCTTTTAAAAATGGACACAAAATATAAAAAATGTTTTTAATCTATTCATTCTAATTTGGGGGCCCTAAAATATAAGGCCCGAACCCACAGTAGCCCAATAATTAATTAGGTCATAAGTATATAACTGTTAAAATGTTCTCCAAGTCGATAATAGATGTAATTAGATAATAGATGATCAGCTCTGCAAATCTGAAACACAGCTTCTTCATGGCTTTGTTTTGTGAGGTGTTCGTTATCCGAACATAAAAATCTCTCGAGAAAGTGTTCGTTAACCGATTTGTTCGTAAACCGAACAGTTCGTTAACCGAACATGTGTTCGTTATCCGAACATAAAAATCTCTCGAGAAAGTGTTCGTTAACCGATTTGTTCGTTATCCGAACAGTTCGTTAACCGATCACCCACTGTATATACTTAATTTGATTTTAAGTGTTAAAATCTTACTCACCGCTCACCCGCTTTTTACACATAAAATATTAAATTAAGCATGTATTTTAGAAATATTTTGCTAATTAAGAAAAAAGACACCCTTTAAGAAGTGTACAAAGAAATCAGAAGTTAAAAATATTAATTTCCTGAGGAGATATTTTAAAAATATTAATGCCTAATTAAGGGGGAAAATCCCCTTGAAACCTTCAAAAAAGTAAAAAAATATATATATGTATATATATATTAACTTTTTTTTTATGAATTCTAAAAAGGACGATATTCCAAATCGAAGAAAAGTTATGACTAATTAACGCTAGAGAGAATTTATGCACTTTTAAAAAGAAATTTAAATTTTAAAGTCCTTTTTCTCCAAACAATGTTTTTTGACAAAGCGCGCAAATTTTAAAAGTAATTAACACGTTCATTGCCTTGTTAAAATTACCGGAATTTTATTTTATTTAGAAAGTTCGAATTCATACCAGAAAATACTAATAGCAATATTTACTTTATTTAATTACAGACATTTCGTGATTACATAAAATAAAAATTCTTCTTTCGAAATTTCCGGTACGAATTCGTAATTTTAGATTGAAAAACAACGAGTATACTCGTGGTTGGCAGCGAAAGGGTTAAGGTACAATCTTTAAATTTCGTATGATGATGTTTTTTATGTATGTTATCAAACTACACCTATTTCTAGGTAGATGTATAGATATATAGATATATATATATACATATTATATATAAATGTCCAAATTTTTATTGTATGTTTTTCATAATTTTTGCTTTCACTTTTATAACTCGACTGCAAATTTTTTTTTATGATACAATTGATTATTATTTTAGGTGGAAGTTTAAGTACTACATCTTAAGAAAGTATATATGTAATATTAAGAAAATATGTGTGATAGTTTTTTCACAATCTCGCGCGAAAGACATGTACGTCAAATGTGATGCGCGAAAATCCTTAATTAGTTAATATTAATTAAAATTAATTGTTATTTGCATTTCGATAAATCTTTTTATAGGAAAGGATTCACAAGCAGTTGTGCAATTTAATATATAAACTAGTCGTTGGGGGCCACCGTAATACTTACCCATGATGAATATGCATGATATAAAATATAAACTAGTCGTTGGGGGCCACCGTAATACTTACCCATCATGTATATGCATAATGTAAAATATTAAAATAAAAATGTGTAAACTACTTATAAAATGCATTGCAATTCAAATAAAATCGTGGCTGGATGACGTCATAAACTTTAAAGGCTCGATTACTGAATTGCTTGAAAGAGATTTTTCCTTATAACTCCAAAAATAATAATCCTATTAACTAGCGGTTTATTGCATCTGATTAAGCGTCAAATTTCCAATTAAAATATATCTTTGAAGTGAAATTTGGATGAAATACAGGGTCATGAAAAATCGAAGAGTGTGGCAAATAGGATTCCAAATATCTCGGCAACTCATTATCCGATCGACTTCATGCTTTATGCAAAATTTATGTTTTTTTATTGTCTTTTATGTTCATTTCTTAAAATAAACAATTTCGAAAAATTTTATATACCTTTTATCAGAACGAATATTTCGAGAGTCCGAAAAAATTTGTTCCGGTTAATCGAGGTTATTGAAATGAAATAGGCTTCTTCCCATTATTACATACTAAGTACATACCAAATTGCAAGTCTCTATCTCAATTTTTTCGGGAGATAGAGCGTTTACAGAAACACAGATAGACGGACGGTAATTTTTTTTTTTCTAAAAATATGTTTTTCGGAATCTCCAGTGTCTGAAACGTGTAAATCCGTCAAAAAAAAATTTTCGATTTTAAAAACGATTACAAGACTTACCCTATACTACGTATGATGGGTAAGTAAAATAAAACATGTGTAAACTCTTTATAAAATTCATTGCAATTCGAAAAAAAATCGTGGCTTGATGACGTCATAAACTTTAAATGCTCTATAACTCCAAAATTGATAATCATATTAACTAACGGTTTACTACATCGGATTAAGCGTCTCATTTCCAATTAAAATATATCTTTGAATTGAAATTTGAATGAAATACAGGGTCATGAAAAATCGAAGAATGTGGAAAATAGGATTACAAATATCTCGGCAACTCATGATCCGATCGACTTCATTCTTTATGCAAAATTTATGTTTTTTTATTGTCTTTTATATTCACTCCTTAAAAAAAAAAAAAAAACAATTTCGGAAATTTTTATATACCTTTTATCAGAACGAATATTTCAAGATTCCGAAAAAAATAGTTCCTGATAATGAAGGTTACTGAAATTCAATAAGCTTCTTCCCATTATTACATACTAGTTACGTACCAAATTTCAAGTCTGTATCTCAATTTGTTCGGGAGATAGAGCGTTTACAGAAACACAGACAGACGGACGGTAATTTTTTTTTTTCTAAAAATATGTTTTTCGGAATCTCCAGTGTCTGAAACGTGTAAATCCATCAACATTTTGTTTTCGATTTTCAAAACGATTACAAGACTTATCCTATACTACGTATGATGTGTAAATAAAAACTATTAACTTCAGTGGAATATATACAGCTCTAGAAAATTTTGGTGTAAAATCGTGTAATATCATCGAGATACTCTGCCCTTAAATGTCTAAAATATCTCATGGATGTATCACAATTGTTATCAGCATAAAGTAACGGGATATATATTTTTTCTTAACTGCGCCGTTTTTATGAAATTGAAGGTTTCATATAATAGCCGTTTTATATAATAGCACACTTGCATTAATAAAGGAAAGGAAAGGGGGAGAAAAAAGCAAGAAAACAGGGTAATCCTTGCCGTGCGCAAAACCGCTATAAAAAACCCCAAAAGTTGAGGTCATCGACTTTGTGCGAGGTGCGGCAGTGAAACCAAATTCTCCTCACAAAAGCGTTTCCGTGCCGCTAATTTATCGCGAGACACCAATTCCAGAAATGTTACATCAAAGGGGTGTAGAGTTTTTTTAGTTATAAGGGGCGAAAACACACAATTTTCATAAGGCGGTTCTGAAAAAAATATTTTTCTCTGTTTAACAACTCAATACTTTCTGACATATTTTCGGACTCACTTTTAAACGCAAAAGCATGCACTTGCAGTATACGCCGCCGAAGACAGTGGGGAGAGGTGGGCAACATTAGGTTCGTTTGGAAAATTTTTCGTTTTAATATATAAATTCATTCAACGCTGATTGTAGGTACAATGGAACTTCCCTTTAACGAAGTCTCTATTTAACGAAGTTTTCTACTTAACGAAATTTTCTGCAGAACTTTGACTTTGAATACCATTTGCATATAAATTAATCTCCATATTACGAAAAATATATTCTATATAACGAAGTTTATTCCACTTTTGTACCTGCACAGAGTTCAAACTAAGAGGTTGCTGTTGTGATGGATATCATATTTCAGCGGATTGTAAGAAAATTAACACATTTAAATAATTTCCATTCTGCTTGGTGCTAAATAAAACAATTTTTTTTCACACTAAGAAAAACACTTGTCATCATTATACTCTCCCACACCGAGACTTCAGCACTGACAGTTGGGGAAGTCAAAATCCCCTTTTTACATTCAATTATGATATAGAAGATGTAATGACGCAATGGCTTCAGATGCATTGAAGCCAAAAATATCAATTAGATTCAGACAGTTACCACTCTGACTTCCCATTGCTGATAGACAATTGCTTTGTACATCCACAAAAATGTGCTTCAAAATGCAAATCGAAAAACATCAAAGTTATTTGTGTTCCCCCCAATACAACTTCTGAACTTCAGCCAGTAGTCTAAGGAATAATAAAAAATCTTGAAGTACATTATAGAAAAAGGCAGAAAAAAGACAATGTAGTGAAAACATTAGTTTGAGAACCTGTGTATCAGAGCTGATGAAAACTTGAGCCAAAGCTTAGGAATGTGACGTGATTTCATCTACCGCACAACTGTTTTGTAAAAGACGGCTTCATAAATGAAACTGAATCCAATGCTTCCGAATCCAACACCTGTTTGTCATATCTGAAGGGAAAATTTCATGAATTTAAGTTTGTTTCTATTTAACGAATTTTCTTCATAACGAAGTTTTTAAGTGTAACGATGAGACTTCGTTAAATGGAAGTTTCACTGTATATTTAAGGTTATTATCAAAGGCACCGGGCGGGTCAGCTAGTAGTATGCATTTTATACAAGGCACAATTTATACAGAAGGTCGCTCGCACTTTATGGAAACGATTTTCAAAGTTAATTTCTACACATAAATGACATATTCTTTGCAAAAATCTGACTTTATTCGCTAGTCTTGACTTTTGGCTATAGCTCTGGTTCGAAATTTCTTTGATAATAGAATTTCCTCGTTACAATCATGTCAATTTTCCCCGGCTCTTGTAAAACTTCCCAAAGTCTTTTCAACGTTCGTGTATTCATTTAAACAATCCAAATGCCCAAAAAGGCCATTGATGATGGGGGTGGGGGCCGGGGGGTGCGTCAGGTGATTTTACATGCGTTTCTTCAATTGAGACGCAATTAATTTCCGTTTGGGATTCTTTCTTTGCTAAATAAGCAACAGTTGAGTTATGGAAGAACGGCTGGGAGACTTTGTTCATTTGAAGCTCAATTAATGTATTTTTCATATAAAGCTGGAATTTCTTCTTCAAAGATGGATTCTAACATATTTTACTGATAATAAAGTGAAATCATCTTAGCTTTATTGCATTTTTTTACCTTTAATTTAATTGCATAACAAAATCCGTCGGCAATCGTGAATTCTTTTGGAATTTTTTCTTTACATTCACAAGCCCATTTCTTTTACTTACCCATCATTACGTAGTATAGGGTAAATATTGTAATCGTTTTGAAAATCGAAAAAAAAATTTTGACGTATTTACACGTTTCAGACACTGGAGATTCCGAAAAACATATTTTTAGAAGAAAAAATTTTGCAGTCCGTCTGTATGTCTGTAAACGCTCTATTTACCGAAAAATTTGAGATAGAGATTTCAAATTTGGTATGTACTTAGTATGTAATAATGTGAAGAAGCTTATTGAATTTCAGTAACCTCGATTAAACGGAACTATTTTTTTCGGACTCTCGAAATATTCGTTCTGATAAAAGGTACATAAAAATTTTCGAAATTGTTTATTTTAAGGAGTGACTGACTATAAAAGACAATAAAAAAAACAAATTTTGCATAAAGCATGAAGTCGATCGGATAATGAGTTGCCGAGATATTTGGAATCCTATTTTCCACACTTTTCCATTTTTCATGACCCTGTATTTCACCTAAATTTCAATTCAAAGATATATTTTAATTGGAAATGAGACGCTTAATCAGATGCAATAAACCGCTAGTTAATTAGGATTATTGTCTTTGGAGTTATAAGGATGTTTCTTTTAAGCAATTCAGTAATCGAGCCTTTAAAGTTTAGGACGTCATCAAGCCACGATTTTACTCGAATTGCAATGCATTTTATAAGTAGTTTACACATTTTTTATTTTAATATTTTACATTATGCATATCCATGATGGGTAAGTATTACGGTGGCCCCCAACTACTAGTTTTTGTTTCTATTAATTGATAAAAATTGATGCACTCACTAAAATAAAGCCATGTTTCATCCAGTGTTACGATAAATTTATCACCACCTATTTGTTTGTTAAACGAGCGTTAGAAATCGCTTTCCACAACACATTGGAAGACTTTGGAAAGTTTACCAAGAGGTGTGGGAGAAAATTGATATTATTGTACTAAGAGAAAAATCGACTATGATGAAAATTTCGATCCAGTGTTATAATCAAGAGTCAGAGCTATACAGAGAATAAAATTATCGCAAAGATTATGGCATATATGTTCAGAAATTAATTGTGAAAATCGTTTCCATAAAGTGCGAACGACCTTCTGTAAAGCTTTAAGGCTGTTCTCAAATCCAAAGAGGCTATACTTTCAGACACATTTTTAGGTAGATTTCGTAAGAAATACTACCAATTACATTCTCCCCTAAGTTGGAATTTTTGAAAAACTTTTGCATATCTACGCCGATCATGACTCCCAGAACCCAAAACAAGTTCAAAGTTCCCAGTTCAAAACTTTATCTATCTATCTATATCATTTTTTATAGACACGATAACTTCAATAATTCTGCCCAAATCTCTTCCAAACTGATACATAAAATCAAGGGGCATAAAATCTCAGTCAAGCTCGTTAATGGGCAAAATCGTACCAAGGGGAAGGAAATGGGGGCGGGCTTTTAGTGAAAACAGAAAAATCCCCATAACTTCTTAATTATGATACGTATCGAATCCGTTTAGAGTTATTATTACTTCTAGGAAATGAGCCGAAAATGTATGTAGGACAGATTTTAGATATCATTAAAAATGGCCTCAAGGGGGGGGGGGAGGGGGGAATAGGAGTTTCAGAAGAAAAAAATTCATAACTTTTTCAATTCACAAGATATTAAATCCGCTTAAATTTATTATAAATCCTCTTAATATTATCTACAACTTTTATACTGACAAGTTTTTTATAGGACCAACCCTTATAGCAAATAAATAAATAAATAAATAAATAAATAAATAAAATAAATAATTAAAAAAATCACTGCCGGCTCCGCCTGCAAACAAGTTTGATTTCGAAGTGGGAGGTCCCAACTGCTCCATCATGGCAAAAAAGTCATTTCTTCCGCAATTACTAACAAACAGGCGCCCCATGGTTTGCGTCTTGGAAATCTACCTGTGCCTGTAGGCCGAGCCGTAAGGGTTTTTTTTAATTCATTTTTGCTCGGATACGCGTGAAATCGGCAGATGTTCTTATTTGCAAACTAAGTAATCGAAATACGTTTTCCATTTTTTTTTTTTTTTTTTTTTGGTAAACACAAAAGATCTTTCAGAAAATATTGCCAAAATGGCGTTTTTAACCGAATTTCTGGGCATGACATTGAGAGAAAGGAGAAAAACAGGTTGTCACGTGACACGATTCGCTTATAACTCGATAAGTAAATTTATTTCTAAACAAAATGGAAAACTCATTTCGATTCCAAATCGCTTCAATAGTTAGGCCTGCCAATTTCAAACCTATGCGTTTAAATATGAGTTAATTGTGTCAGAAAGTTTTTTCGTTGTAGAGCAGATCATTTGAGAACCACCTTAAAATGAAAAGTGTAAATACTCAATTTGAACGTCCCACCATCCCTTGATAATCAGCAGCGAAAGTGAAGTAAATAATAGCAGAATAAAGCAGCAGTGATTTTTTTCCTCAAAAACAGTTACTGAAAGCGTGTTTACTTTAAAAATAAAAAAAGATTTTATAAAAAGCTAATGAGAGGACAAATAAATGTAACTGAATTACAATTAAAATATATCAAGTACACAAAAAGCTAGAAAATTCTTTAAAAACAAATGAAAAAGTGCTCAAGCACAAGCACACACAAAAAATTTAAACTTTCCATTGTTGTGTTTTTTTTATAATCGTTGCTACTATGTCAAACTATCGAATAAGAAATTATGCATTTTTCATTACTTTTAAAAATGGGCCGATTGTCACCAAAAAAATTTAATAATATTCTTCACCAGGGTTGCCATTTTGACCTCCTTTTTCATTCAGAAATTATGAATCCAAGCCAAAAAATCCAAATAGAAAATTTTGCTTTATATAATGGCAGACATTTCGTAATTACTTAAAGCAAATATTTTTCTCAAAATTTCCGGTATGAATTCGGCATCTCTGAATTAAAAAAAAAAAAGCATAAACTGACAACCCGGTTCTTCACAGAATTTTTATTAATAGTCTCATAAGCTCAAGAATTCTAATAAAATTTATCGGTGATAACAATCGGCCCATTTTTAAAAGTAATAGAAAATGCAATTTTTCACATTCAATAGTTTGACATGGTAGCAACAAACTAACATGTACATTCTTAACTTTTGATTTACAATTTGTTGTGAATGTTGGAAATCGTTTTACATAATTAATTATATTAAGGTATTTTTATAACTCATAATACACCAGAATCTGCAAGTTATACTTTAAAAAGAAAATTATTATTATTATATCACTACTATCCTGTGACACTCTTAAAGAATAGAACACAATGATGCAACTTTTGTTGTTTTTATAAAACTATGTTTTATGAACAATTTGTAGTATTTTAAGTTGTTAAAATGACTAGAGGATTTTTCGCAATGATTAAATCTTATAATACTGAAATTTACTAAAAATTGCTTAAAGCAGAAAATACGGGTCTTTTTTAGATAAACAAAACGAACATCATACTTCTATACAATAAGAATTTAGTAGTACTGAATTTTATAATGCATCTTGTTAATTATTTAAACTGTACGAGTTTGTTTAAATATATATTTATGAATAAGATAAAACGATAAAATTCTAATATTAGATTGGTGGTTTCTTATAATTTTTACACTATAAGAAAACATTGAAGCTCCAGGAGAATGGGAGTGGCGGAGTTCTTTTGAACATTTATAAACACAAAACCTCCAGGTGGATATTTTCATGCTCCGGGGAAAGCAGAAAATACGGGTCTTTTTTAGATAAACAAAACGAACATCATACTTCTATACAAAAAGAATTTAGTAGTTCTGAATTTTATAATGCATCTTGTTAATTATTAAAACTGTACGAGTTTGTTTAAATATATATTTATGAATAAGATAAAACGATAAAATTCTAATATTAGATTGGTGGTTTCTTATAATTTTTACACTATAAGAAAACATTGAAGCTCCAGGAGAATGGGAGTGGCGGAGTTCTTTTGAACATTTATAAACACAAAACCTCCAGGGGGATATTTTCATGCTCCGGGGAAAGCAGAAAATACGGGTCTTTTTTAGATAAACAAAACGAACATCATACTTCTATACAATAAGAATTTAGTAGTTCTGAATTTTATAATGCATCTTGTTAATTATTAAAACTGTACGAGTTTGTTTAAATATATATTTATGAATAAGATAAAACGATAAAATTCTAATATTAGATTGGTGGTTTCTTATAATTTTTACACTATAAGAAAACATTGAAGCTCCAGGAGAATGGGAGTGGCGGAGTTCTTTTGAACATTTATAAACACAAAACCTCCAGGGGGATATTTTCATGCTCCGGGGAAAGCAGAAAATACGGGTCTTTTTTAGATAAACAAAACGAACATCATACTTCTATACAATAAGAATTTAGTAGTACTGAATTTTATAATGCATCTTGTTAATTATTAAAACTGTACGAGTTTGTTTAAATATATATTTATGAATAAGATAAAACGATAAAATTCTAATATTAGATTGGTGGTTTCTTATAATTTTTACACTATAAGAAAACATTGAAGCTCCAGGAGAATGGGAATGGCGGAGTTCTTTTGAACATTTATAAACACAAAACCTCCAGGGGGATATTTTCATGCTCCGGGGAAAGCAGAAAATACGGGTATTTTTTAGATAAACAAAACGAACATCTACTTCTATACAATAAGAATTTAGTAGTACTGAATTTTATAATGCATCTTGTTAATTATTAAAACTGTACGAGTTTGTTTAAATATATATTTATGAATAAGATAAAACGATAAAATTCTAATATTAGATTGGTGGTTTCTTATAATTTTTACACTATAAGAAAACATTGAAGCTCCAGGAGAATGGGAGTGGCGGAGTTCTTTTGAACATTTATAAACACAAAACCTCCAGGGGGATATTTTCACGCTCCGGGGAAAGCAGAAAATACGGGTCTTTTTTAGATAAACAAAACGAACATCATACTTCTATACAATAACAATTTAGTAGTACTGAATTTTATAATGCATCTTGTTAATTATTAAAACTGTACGAGTTTGTTTAAATATATATTTATGAATAAGATAAAACGATAAAATTCTAATATTAGATTGGTGGTTTCCTATAATTTTTACACTATAAGAAAACATTGAAGCTCCAGGAGAATGGGGGTGGCGGAGTACTTTTGACGGCGGAGTACTTTTGACCATTTATAAACACAAAACCTCCAGGGGGATATTTTCATGCTCCGGGGGTAGGTTTCCTTGGCCACTCCTTGAATTCATCACTAATCTTTTTTAATAAGTTATATTGAATGAACCCAAAAGTAATCAAGGCATTTTTTTAAAATAATACAAATCATATTTTTAATTATGAAAATTATTAATACATTTATAGTAAAAATGTATGAATTATGACCTACATAATTTTTTAATTAAATACAATCAACATCATCAAAATCATGGTTTGCATTTACAGAAAAGAAAATTTTGGTATTTTTTCCTAAGAACTTAATTATATTTATTTTAGCTTATGGATAAACCCTTAACAATTTTTTTTTTTTTTTTTTATAACTCTAGGAAGATTTAAGAATATATATATATAAACTTAAGAGGGCGGATCAGTCAGATTCTGCATTCTCCTTTCCCTTGTTAAACCAATGGCATTAAAGTTCCTCGGTTTCCTTCAAATATCTCATCAAATAATTAAGTTTTTCGAATTTTGTTTCTTGTGAGTGATGCTTTAGATGAATCATCGCATAGTTACAAATTTCATTTTTCTCTTATTTAAATTTAAATATTTGTTTTATCGTTTAAAAGACAACATATAATAACGTAAATGTAAATGCTAATCAAATATTGCTAAAACAAATATTTAAATTTATATAAGAGAAAAATGAAATTTGTAACTACGCGATGATTCGTCTAAAGTATCACTCACAAAAAACAAAATTCACAAGACTTAATTATTTGATGAGATATTTGAAGGAAACCGAGGAACTTTAATGCCATTGGTTTAACATGGGAAAGGAGAATGCAGAATCTGACTGATCCGCCACCTTAATGTAAAATTAAACCATTGAAACATAAGAAAATGACCATACAAAATGAAATCACAATACCAGATAGCAGAGTCAAATTACAAATTAAATTATGTAGTCCTAATAAATGAAATATTATTAATTCTATATATATATATACTTTTCCGAACTGAATTGATCAAAGGAACTCAAATAAAGTGTCACAAATACATGTTACTTATTTAAAAAATGAAAGCTGGTTAAGATTACTAATATGTAGTCGACTTCCGAAGTATAATTTACACATAAAATTTAATAATAAAAATCATTACTCCCAGTCGATTAGTATCGATACCTTTTTTGTACATTTATTTGCAGCAGAATTAGTAGGTAGAGCCCCCCCCCTCCCCCCCCCCCAGGATTGTACATAAAATCTATTATATGCTCACACAAATATACACGTCTTTAATAATCGTGCCCCTTCCTTTCCAGCTCCATCACATTGAACTACATTCTGCCAAAGAGAGAGAGAGAGAGGGGGGGGGGGAAAATTCAAGTTTTTTTTTTTTTATATCATTCCGTACTCATTTTATTATGTAATTCTAGTTAATATCATTGAACTCTTGCTTTCTCATAAAGGAAGTATAAATTTATTTCCGAAAATTTTCAAGATAACACTGATATTAGTGGTGATTGATCTTTTTATCAAATACGCACTTATGTATTAATCAAGCTTTTTTGTTTATTAAATCTGGCCAAACATCAAATACAATTTTGTAATTTTATGGTTTTGATGTAAATTACTAGTGTACCTTTATGCGGCGAGTTTCATTGAATAAGTCAAGAAAATATTATCTCATCATTTTTATGCATATTTAGTCATGTATTATTAATTATTTATGTAGCATTTACATTATTTCCCATAGTTATTTTAATATTTTACTTTATTGTAAGCATTCATGATAATTTTGAGTGTATTATTACATACAAATTACTGTTTAAAAAATGTAAACAAAACAGTGAGCAGAAATCCGCAAAATTCTAAAATCCGCATAACCTCTGGAGTCCCAAGCTGTGCGGATTTGAGAGAGTCTACTGTAATTTAAACGATCGTAGTTCTAATTTTGGTTTTAAACCTCAAAATAAATAAATATTAATATTCTAATGCTTATTTGCACAAATTCTAACAAACTTTTATCTTCTAATCTTAATCCACTGTAATTTTTTTTTAAATAATTGTAATTTTATTAAATTTTAGAATGCGTTAAATAATACATGAATATTAATTTAAATAAATGTATTAAATAAATTAAAACTATAAGTAAATAAATAAGGATTGATTACTTGATAATTAACTCATATTTAGAAAATAAAATACAGAAGTATCCAACTAGTATAAAATGTCCTCCCCCCCCCCCCTAGACAATGAAATACATTCTGCCAAAGTAAACAAATGATAAATTAAACAACCATATTTCATTTTCTTTTTCAACATCAAAATAATCAAAGATTATCCATCTAATGCTGATTTATATGAAATATAATAAACTTTCATCTTTTAATCTTGATAAATTCGTGAAATTTATTGTAATTTTTCAAAATATTTATCATTTTATTAAATTTTCGCATATGTTAAATGTCATTAATTGAAAATTAATTTTAAAACTATAAAAAAAATAAGAAACGTTAATTAGTAATTATTTTTTTTTTAACAAAAATACAGAAATATCTATAAGAAAGAAAAGAGAGATTGAAGAAATTGAAGATTATAAGAAATTGTAAAAAAAAAAAAAAAAAAAAATAATTCTGTCCCCTGTGTTTGAAAATTAAAATAATCAACATCAACAACAATCAATATCAATATAATCAAATGTTAATACTAAAATGTTTATTTACATGAAATTTAACCAGTTTTCATCTCCTGAATCATAATACATTTCTGAAATTTATTATATTTTTGCAAAGCACTTGCAATTTTATTAAACTTTAGTGTGTGTTAAATACTGTGCTTCCTTAATTAAAAAATTAAATAATTTAAATAATAAATAAATAAATAAGAATGATTAATCAGTAATTAGCTCACACTGAAAAAAAAAAAAAAAGAAAGAAAGAAAAGAAAAAAATACATATCTATATAAGAATTATATAAAATTCTATTTTTTCTTCCAAACTTTGTTCTCATGTGAATAAATTTATAAAGATAATTAAGAAAATGTCGGAGTGAATATAAACAGATTCTTTCCACCATATGTCAAACGATTTTTTATTTTTCAATTTGTAAAAGATAATATAAAAGGCTGAAAATTTATTTTTGAAAAGTAAATAAAATACATCAACCAATATTAAAGAACACTTAATTAGTAATTAATTCATCTATAAAAAATATTGAAACATCCAACTATTAAAAAAAAAAAAAAATCATTAATGAAAAAATTTAATTTTTCTCTATCTTATCTGAAAATTTTTTATAAAGATACCATGCAATGAAAGTAGAAGTTAATCTAAACAGATTCATTCAACAAAATGCCAAACGATTTTTCGTTTTGTCCCCTTTCAAATAGAATGTTATAAATATACCTCAAAATTATATATATATAAAAAAAAGTAATTAACCTATAAATATTAAAATAAATTATTAATTAAGCAATAAATAAAATAAATAAAAGTTTATTAGTAAATAATTCCATTTTTTAGAAAAATATAAAAATACACAATTATAAAAAAAATAATTTGTAAAAAAAAAAAATCTTACCCTGTCCCTCATGTGAATAAATCTGTAAAGATATCATTCAGCAAAAGTAGAAGTTAATCTAAACGGACTCATTCAACCAAATGCCAAACGATTTTTCATTTTTTTCCCCTCTTTGCAACAGAGATAACTAGTAAATAGAAAAACAAAACAAAAACAGTAGCACTAGCGCCGCGGCTGAGCGGATTCTGTAACTATATTCCCGTTCCAAGGACGTAGGGTGTGTGAAAAAGAGTCGAAAAAGAAAAAGAAAAAAGAAAAGAAAGAATTTTTTCGCCGTTTCCCCCCTCTGTCCAAGGAGCGTGGGAAAGTAATGCTAGTGGGTATAATTATTGCAGAGGACGAGTTTTTCAAAGCTACAAATTCGTGTTTTTTTCACTGCTGCTTCACTTACGAGGTGGTTTATAACGGCCGATGGACAAGTGCAAAAAGAATATCGGTAAAGGCATTAAAAAAAAAAAAGAAAAAAAAAAGATCGGCATTCCAACTTAAAAAGTTCGCACAGCTGTCCATTGACAAATCTGCTTTAGATAACTCTAGCTCCCAGTGACAGATTAAGTTAAGCTCATCATGTCAACTAGTTAATGCAGTGCATCGCAAACTTACTGGGCGCGGTATTCATCCAAGTGAAACGAGAGAATACTTACTGACATTATTTTTGTTCGACACTAGACTATTTTAAACTAACACGTTCTGAGCAAATACGTATTATTCAACAGTCTGTTAGACTTTTGTTTGAGGGATGACTATATTAACGCTTTGCCTTCCGCGTGTCTTGTAAAAATACTTCTTTCTATGCGTAAAATGTTGAAATGATTGATTGACACCAGAATTTAGAAACGAATTTATTCGAAAATAAGTAAAATCTTTTCTTCATGTACTTCATAAAAGGTCAACTGTGGTGTCTCCGGACCCCGATCGCGAAAACCCTTGTTAAACTATCGGAAAACTTAAAAGCGCGATGACTCATTACCTAATATAATTATTGAAATACGGTTTTCACCATCAAAAAGTAGCCATCGTATTCCGATGATGTGTGTTTTTAAAACTCACCTTCTTAAATTTTAAGTATTTTTGAAACTTCCACTTGATGAAACTTTATCATTTTCTTAAAAATACTTAAAATTTTCGGAGACAAATTTTAAAAACACACATCATCGGCATCTGACGTCTACTTTTTGGTGAGGAAAACAGTATTTCAATAATTATATAATCGCGCTTTGAATTTTGCCCATAGGTTAACATGGGTTGGTTGGTTGGTTGATTTTATGACGGCCGATTATCTATACGAGGGATACAGGCCATAGGAGTCTTTCTGAGGGATCCTAACCCGGATTTACGGTAAGGTTAGAAGAAAACCACGGAAAACTCCGAACGGTTAGGTCGACGAGCGCGACAGAGGTTTGAACCCAGCACCTCACGTCTACCAGCTTTGAGAGCAGAACCTCTCAGCCACTGGTGGGGCTGGTTGACATGGGATTTCGCGATCGAGGAGTTTCAGTGAAGCGGCCCTTTTGAATATATTTTAGCATGGGCGTCACCAAGGTGGGGAAAAGGTGGAATATAGCTGTTTCCTGGACTTTAAAATTAAATTATTTAAATTTTCTTTATCTCTCCTAATTTTGAAAAAAAAATAATAAAATATATTATTCCCAAGGGACTTGAAATATTTAAACATCAAGAGAAAAAAAATAACTAAAATTTTTGGTCAGGTGGACTTTGCTCCTCCGAACGCCCTGTTTAACCCTTTCATGGACAAACTACTTCAATTTTTAAAATGCTGAAATGATATAATGACACCCAGGGTGGTGCAAAATTTTAATTAGATTAACTATTGAAAACTAACGATTAAAAGTTTAATCATGACTAAAGATTGACGATAGAGTTCAATCGTCAATCTTTAGTCATGATTAAACTTTTACTCGTTAGTTTTCAATAGTTAATCTAATTAAAATTTTGCACCACCCTGACACCAGAACTTACAAACAAATTTATTTGAAAATAAGTATACGCATTTCTTTACGTACTTGTATTAAAAAAGAAAAATTTTCATTCCAAAATTATTCTGCCGATATGACATTTAGGGATTAAAATCTAGTGGTTCAAAAATGAACCACCGCCCTTCAAAGGGTTCAGATGATTTA
Organism: Maratus michaelseni; assembly: GCA_963931845.1. NCBI lineage: Eukaryota > Metazoa > Arthropoda > Arachnida > Araneae > Salticidae > Maratus > Maratus michaelseni. The sequence goes on from OZ007600.1 coordinate 194,495,109, forward strand.
CCAAAAAAAAAAAAAAAAAACGAAAGGTAAAAATATGAAATTATATAAAATTTGCCTTACATGCACCCAGAAAAAGGAATTGATTAAAACTACAAAACATGTTTTGTTGAGTACATTTTGGTTGTTTTAGCAAAATTCAAGTAAAATTGAACCATTTTACTTGAATTAACAACACATTTTTTGCTGACGATACAAAAATTTTTTTTTGGAATTGCAAAAAAAAAAAAAATTTTTGTTGATTCAAACAAAATTTCCATTGAACTATATTTAAACCAAAAGTTTTGTTGGGTCAACCAAATTTTTGTTGATTCAACAAAACTTTTTTCTGGGTGTGGGGAAGGAGGAGATTCAGGCCGCAAAGCTCTCCTTACGAAACTACTTATAAGATCTATAATCCATGGAGGATAGGGAAGTAATAAATATTGCAGAGGATGAGTTTTTTATAGCTACATACAGGGTCCAAATAAATGCATACATACACTGTTTATCGGGTCATAACTTTCTGGTTTTCTTTCTTTTCAGGGTGTAATTAATTGGAAATAATTTGTGGACCAAGATTAACTTTTGAAAAAGGAAAATTTACTTTAAAATGCTACTGGAAGTATGAAAATGCAGCAAAAGTACAAAGACAATATCGCAGGAACTTTCAGGACAAAACTTACACACGGTTCGTACGTTTTTACCAAAAATTTTTAATATAATTTTTCGCCTTATTTAAATGCATAAAAAATATTACAAATCCTGCAATTGAACATTTTTTACATTTGATTTCAATTGACAATTTTACATTTTCTGTTATTTAAATATTAAATTTAAAAAAAAATCTATTAAAAAATTGCGGTAAAAGCGTACGAACCCAGTTACAATTAAGCGGATAAAAGATAAGTTTGAAACGAATGGATGTTCATAGACATCGTTCAGGAATCACAATTGAGCAAGAATGCGCCACAACACCAAATGAAATGTTTGTTGAAGTTTGTTATTTCCAAAGCCCACCGTTATAAGCTGTGTTTTGACCAGAACGGTATTAATAATTTTGAACATTTGTGTGGTAAGAGGAAAAGTTATAAATTTTATGTAGATTCTTTTGCAATTTAAATATTAATTATATGGGAATAAAAACTGGCAGTTATAATCATTCAAAATAAGTCTACATTTTCTTGAAACGCCTTGTATTTGTAATTTTTTTCTCTGCTGCTTTACTTAAGAGCTGGTGTATATAAAGAACATGAACAAAAGAAAGAATATCGGTAAATGGATATAAAAAACTAGTCGGATCCCAAAACTTTCTTCTAGCTTCCACAGGTTTCGCATACACTAAAAAGAATAAGCACCAATTTATATCAAGGTCTAACTGAATCTAAAGTTTCATTAAATTCCGTGCATTAGTTCTTGACATGGGGCTATTGATAAAATCGCATAAATCCTACAAAATGTAGCATAGCAGAGCCACCTGTCGGGAGATTTAGACCAAAACCTAATCAACAACAACGTATGTGAACGTCTCTAACTGAATCTGAAGTTTGATGAAAATCCGTGCATTAGTTCTTGAGATATAGTTATCCTGATAATAATGAAAAAAGTAGCTTAGCAGTGCCACCTGTTGGGCTATGTACACCAAAACGTAAGCAGCATCTATTTATTTCAAGATCTAACAGAATCCGAAGTCGGATGAAATTCTGTTCATTAGTTCTTCAAATATAGCTATCGTAAAAATCATGAAAAAGTATTATAGCAGTGCCACCTGTTGGGATATCTACACCAAAACGTAATCAGCGTCTTTTTATGTCAAGGTCTAACTGAATCTGAAGTGTGATGAAAATAAGTGCATTAGTTCTTGAGATAGAGCTATTGCGGAAATCGCAAAAAATGTGGCATAGCAGTGCTTCCCATTGTGCGATTTTCGCCAAAAACTAATCAGCACCAATTTATATAAGAAACTAACTGAATATAAAGTTTTATTACATTTCGTGCATTAGTTCTTGAGATAGAGTGCCCACAAAATTTTTGTCACATACAGACAGACAGACAGAGTCATACACACACAGACAGACATTTTCTAAAAACTGCTAAATCGTGTTCAGGGCCTTCTAAAACGTATAAATCCGTTGAAAACCGGAAGTCGAAAATTTTCATGAATCCAATACTTTTTTCTTGTAGAGATAGAAGAACAAGTAACATAATTTTTTTTTTAAAGTCAATCCCTACTTTTTAATCATAAATATATAAAATAAACCCGTGCAACATTCATGTTCCACGTTATCTTTATTGAACATTATTTTATAATCATCGTTGCGGTATTTTATTTTTTGTTGACATCTCTCATTTGAGATAAATCTTAAATTTCATTTATGAAAACAATGGGAGGAATTTTTTTCTCCCATTTAAAATTAAAATTAATTAATTAAATTTAATGAATGAATTAATATTTGAAAAAACTGTATAAACATCAAGTGTCATCCACTACAAGTTTAAAAAAATGTATTTGAACTTGAGTGGATGAATAGAAAATATTTGATTAACGATTGAATATTCGAATAAGATATATATATAGAGAGAGTGTGAGCTAATAGTAGGAATTTAAAAAGTAATAAAACCATCGGCATTTCATCTTAAAAAGTTCATACAGCTGCCCATTGACAAATTTGTTTTAGATAACTCTATCTCCAAATGACAGATTAAGTTAAGCTCATGATGTTAACTAGTTTTAGTTGATGAATGTACGAAAATTTACTGGGCACGGTATTCATCCAAGTGAAACGAGGGAGTACAGCTGACATTATTTTTGTCTGATGTTAGGCTATTTTTAACTAACACTTTCTGAATAAATAACTATTTAACAATTCACTAGGATTAAACGGTTAACAGGTAGACGAGATTGACTGAAAACAATGACACAGAGCTGCCAGGATCGTCAACTGGGAGGAATTTTGAATCATTATTAGTCCAAAATTGAATAATTTTGTTGTTTTTCATGCTCACAAAGAAAAAAAAAAGTCTTTATAAATATACTTGAAATTTAAAAACTTACGGAACAAAAATCATAAGAGCCGAAATACATTTATCATACACAGATGCTGATCCATCCTTCTATAATAAAGGGGGGTCATGTCTTCTCTTTTTTTTTTTTGGGGGGGGGGGGGGCTCACATGTCTTCGTTAGCAAAATTTTAGGGGAGACTTGGGAGACTTGATCCCTTTTTCAGTTTTTAATTTTTAATTTGGAAAAAAACAAATTTTTTTAAAAATGTTTCCAGTTATTATTAAAGGTTCATGTGTCTTTAATGTTGTAGAATTTTTTTTATTTTTGAAAAACCATTTTTAAAATAAATATAAATTAGTTTCCAAAAAAGGAAAAAAGGATCAAGTCTCCCCAATTACAGGGAGACTTGATCCTTGAAACAGATGCATTGAAATGATTCAAATTAAGTTGTAGAAATCAAATTTATTGTTGACTAACATGTAAAAAAGGGAGAAAAACACAAAACAAACTCTGTTAAAATTGTTGCAGTTTGAAGAGTTCCACCAAGCATGACTGGTTTAGGTACTTTTTTGACAATGTTCGTCATTGCCCACAACACTAACGTTAACATTTTCTGGATAAATAAGTTGGTCTGAATTAAGTCCTCTTTTTCTTAGAAAATTGATTTTGCATTCAGGTAATGAAATCTTCTTTACAATTTTTCGAAATGACTAATTTTCCTCTTTCCTAGAAATCGCACAATGACAAAGTCACTTTCATCAGTTGACAAATTTTGTGGATTTTCGATCATTTCATCAGAACGTTCATCAAGTGAATCTGGCTTGGTTGAATCATGAACACTAAAACTGCTCTCACTTTCTGAAGATTCGGGGCTTTCATTTTTAGTGTTTTTACTTATCTTTCTTGAGATGAAATGAGTTTTTCTTGATTTAGGTTTTTTATTCAGCTGGCGATCTTGTATTTCTTCTTCAATCTGTCTTTTAGTTGGTGTGCTTGTCAAAATTTTTGAAGATTCTTCATCTTCTCGTTTTGGGTAATTAAAATTTAGGGAAGGCTTATATGTCTCCTGGAATCACTATGTTTGTTTTAACTATAATTGTATTGCTGTTGTTGGGGTTAATGGTTGATCTGTGACGAAAGATGATAAAAAATCATCTTCAGAAAAAATATTCCTGTTTAAGGGATATATGCCAGTGATTTTTTAAATCCAAGATAACCATAGTCTAACTAATATTGATATCATGTAAATGCGACTTGAAAGTCACAATTAGGAGTAGGGGTTAATAACATTTAACATTAATTTAGCTTAACTTTGGGGACACTTGATCCCCAGGATCAAGTCTCCCCATACAATGGGGATCATGTGTCCCTAATGTGGATGTGTTGGAAAAATAATTATTAAATCAAAAGTAAAGAAACTGTATTCGATTTAAATAACGACATTTAAGCCGTAAGGAATGTTAGTAAATTATATCAATCAACTTAAGTAATTTAGTTATATTTAGCAAAAAATAAGAAACATAAACTACCTACTGAAAAAAGAAGTTTGATTGTAAGAAATCAGATATTTCTTTCTTACAACAAAAATAAAAATGGGTGAATCTGTTGATATATCAGATCTGTTGATATGGAATAACTTTATTAGTGTTGCAGGTTTCAGAGACTTAATTGCAGTTTTCCCCTGGTTTTAGACCTAGGGATCAAGTCTCCCTAAGGATCAACTCTCCCAAGTCTCCCCTATGTATTAAATCCAAAGTGGCTATTTTCATTTATCATTCGTAAAAATATCTGTGTACTCTTCTTAAAGAATGTCCCTTTTTTTAGGTGTGTTCGTAATTATACAAATAAATACTTCATTTGGTCCGTCCGTCTGTCCGCATATAAGAGCGTAAAAACTACCTATGTGAATTCCTAATTATCCTGCTATATTCGTAAAATAAATACACGATGTCGTCCAAAGATTGTTTTTTATCGGATTTCAATCGCACATACTCAAATTTTGTAACAAACGTATTGCAATATAAAGCAAAGTTAGACAGTTGTTAAAAGAATTTTTATTTTCAAAATTTGAATAATTTATTTTAGAATTATTTATTTCCAAAATTTTCAAAATTTGAATTATTTATTTTCAAAATTATTCATTTTCAAAATTTGAATTATTTATTTGTACATTGGACATTAATATTTTGACAAATTTTACTTTTTATGGGGAACAGCTTTTGGAAAAGTGACATATCCTTTTTATCTGTCTGCGTCTCTCTCTATATACATCCAAATCCAAACTCCTAATTAAAGCCAAATTTACATGCTTATTCAGCGACATCTTTAGAAATGAATTAGAAGATAAGATACAGATGGATGACAAAATAATACGAACACCCATATGGAAAAGAGTGAAGGGCAATATCTAGAAAAATATATGAAGAATTATCCTAAAACTTCAGGGATGTAAACAGCACTGTTGGTGTCATATATTTCCGTGAAAAATGTTTCCAAAAACCCAACTGGGGACCGTCAACAAATTGAAGAAAAACGAATATCTTTTGAATAACCCTGTAAAAAGTAATGCTCCTTAAGCATTGAAACTTTAGCACATGATTAAGAGGCTTATTGTAATAAACTGTGTTCATTTTTATGAGTACAACATATATACCAGTAGATAAATTAAGGTTTTTATAAAAACAATCCCGAATTTCACCAAGTGCTTTGCTTATAATTTGCAGAGTTCTTAATATAAAAGAATGTTTTATCAGAAAATATGACTAACAACATTATACACAATACCCCGCAATCATAAATAAAAAATTATAAATATTGGATGAAAAAAGGGCAGGTTTAAAAAATAATGTTTCACTGCGCATGCGCGAATGTTATCAAAATGTAATGTGCATAATATTTTACCCAAGTGTATAGAGCAATTTTTGTGAATGTCTCAAAAACATAGCTTAAAAATTCTGAGAGTGGACATCCATAGAATAAGCTCGAAATTCGTTGTTCCCAAAAAGAAGCAAAAAGATCAGGGGCTGTATCCAAATGATGACAAGTAGACAAGTATTTCTTAAGAAATACTTCTGTACTTATCATACTTTGGATCCCACCCCTCATATTTTTGCTTCATTTTGGTAACAACGGATTTCGAACTTATTCTATAGACGATCACTTTCAGAATTTTGAAGTATTGTTTTTGAGACTTTCGTAAAAGTTGCTCTATACATTTGGGTAAAATATTATGCACATTAGATTTTGATAACATTCGCGCATGCGCAGTGAAACATTATTTTTAAACCTGCTTGTTTTTCATTCAATATTTATTATTCTTTATTTCTGATTGCCGGTATTGTGTATAATGTTGTTAGTCCTATTTTCTGAAAAAACATTATTTTATATTAAGAACTCTGCAAATAATAAGCAAAACACTTGGTGAAATTCGGGATTGTTTTTATAAAACCTTAATTTCTCTACGGGTATATATGTTGTACTCATGAAAATAAACACAGTTTATCACAATATGCCTCTTAATCAAGTGCTAAAGTTTCAAAGCTTAAGTGACATTACTTTTTACAGGGTTATCCAAAAGACATTCGTTTTTCTACAATTTGCTGATGGTTCCCAATGAGGTTTTTGGAAAAAATGTTCACGGAAATACATGACGTCAACTTTGCTGTTTACACACGTGAAGTTTCAGGATCATTCTTCAAATATTTTACTAGATATTGCTCTTTTCACCCTTTTTCATAAGTGTTCGCATTATTTTGTCACCCATCTGTATATAATCCGAATGTTTTGGAATTTTTTAAAACTCAGATTTCATCGATTTTGATCTTTTTTAAAGTTTGCTGTCCTGTATTGATAGTGTGACATGTTGAAAATTTCACATGCTCACATGCTTGGAAGATAAAGATAATCCCTTACGAATGAAAGGCCTTTTGTGAATTGTCACTATTCAAGTAAGAGTACTATACAGAAGGTTGACAGGTGGACGTGAATCGGATAAACACTTACTTGGAGAAATGGGATAATCTCCTAAGAATGAAAAATAGAACTAGAGATTGGGGTCTTTCATTGTCCACGGGAGATAAGAGACTGGTGCAGGTGTGGGAGTGAAAGAATGCTTTCTGCAGAAATTCCTGGAATGCAAGGAAAGCCCCTAGGAAGTGAAATTGCAGACGGCAGTTGGATGTTGAAGGGGTTAGAGAGAGGTTCGCTTTGAGCGGAGGTCAGAAAGGTTTTCTGAAATGATGCTTATACAACGTGGATATGTTCATCGGATTTTTTTACTTATATTTTTTTAAATGTTAATTTAAAATAAAGTTTTTTTCGTTTCAAACGATAAATGGATTTCATTAATTATATATACATGTGTTCACGCTACCACAGCTATAGTATAGTATATATAAATAATTGGTGGCAGCAAATGGGATATGTGATCTAAAGTAAATTAGATTACGGATCTATGCGTTAACCTGATTAAACAGATGATGAGCCAGTGGAAAACGGATAAGCAGAATTGTGGAGTTTTGAAGTATAATTGGAGTCGTGGTTTTTTCTCGGAGTTCTAGCAAGCAGAGAACGAGTAAAAAAAAAAAAAAAAAAAACTTTATCGACAAAAGCTGTGTAGTGTATGGACAGTCAACTATAGATTTGGTGATACGTGTTTGTGCTTCTTAATATATCCAGTGGAATGAAGATATGCGGCGTACCATCTGAGTTGTCTACATATGGATCTAAGCGCAATTTAGTGCATCATCAGCAAAATTTAGTGTTTTTAAACATCTGTGTGTGTCATCTTTAAAAGTGCTTGGAAGCCTGGTATCAGTGTGGAGGAAATATCTGCATCTGGAGGTAAGCTCTTTTATGATATCTTCTAGAGAGGTCTGTTTTAAATTAAATTTTGTGTATAAATTTTAATTTTGGGGAACAAAACTCTATGAGAAATTTAAGAATTCTAGGGAAGCTATTAATTTGGCACTTAAATTTTTAGTTAGAATTTTTATGTTTGTTGATTTTCTGGTATCTGTTTGGTATAATATTGGGTTAAGAAAATTATATACTTATGTATATGTTAAAATTTACTTGGGGTATAGTAAATTGTTATTGATTAATTGAGATTATTAATCAGGGTATTTTAATCATAGTTTTGTATAAAACTTTTGGAAATAAGAGTTTTGTTTATATACATTTTATTTCTTACAGTAATAAAGTTATAGCTTAATTTTATGGGTATACTGTGGATGATTATGATTAATGTTACAAAATAAATTGATGTTATACTGTACTGTTGGGTATAAAATTTATTTTGGGGGATATACTCAGTTTGAAAGACGTCACTGTTGCATGAGAATTTGCTATATTAAAATTGTGTCGTTTTTGAATACATTATTATACGTATAGTGAAGAAAATTCTATTTCTGTGTTTATTGTATTATTGTAAATTGAATATATCTGATATTTTGAAATTTATTATATTTTGGAGGAAAATATGGCAGAATATTTAGGAAAATATAATAAAAGTGTCTTGCTGTTATTAGCAGAGGAATTTGAGACCAGTGTGTCAAAAACGTGTAGAAATAAAGCTATAATTCAGGCTATCGTAGATGCAGAGGATTATGATGAAAGTTTCGCTAAAATTCGATTGCAATATTTTAGTGAACAGGAGGCGGAGCGGAAAGAGCAGGAAAAACAAATCGAAAAAGATCGTAAAGAAAGAGAGAGGCAAATTGAATTAGATAGGATTGAGCAAGAGGAAAAAGATAAACTTAGGAAATTTGAGTTAGATAAACTTGAAAAACAACTTGAGTTAGATAAACTTGAAAAACAACTTGAGGCAGATAAACTCGAAAAACAGCAACAACTTGAATTACAAAAACTTGAAAAACAACTTGAGGCAGATAAACTCGAAAAACAGCAACAACTTGAATTACAAAAGCTTGAAAAAGAACAGCAATTTGAATTAGAAAAATTGCGTATTCAAAATTCTGCGGATATTGTTAGTGTTTCATCTAATGAATCAAATGTAGATTTTCATAGAACTCCTAAGGTAAATTTAAAGGATTTAGTTCCGCGCTTTGATTCTAAATTAATTGATATAACTCTTTTCTTTATGATTTTTGAAAGGCAAGCCGAGAAAGCTAAAATTTCTCAGGAAGATTTGGTCAGTCAATTAATTCCTTTGTTACCTTCTGATATTGCCGAAATTATTGTAAAACAACCAGCAGATAAATGTGATGATTTTCAACATGTAAAGAAAGTTTTGTTAGATAGGTTTAGGCTAAGTACAGGCGCCTTAAAACAAAAATTTGAAACTCATCAAAGAAAATCTGGTGAATTATGGGTGGATCTGATTTATGAGTTAAGAGGTTATCTAGATAATTGGTTAGAGTCATTAGAAGTGAGGGATTTTGAATCCTTAAAAGAACTAATGCTCACGGAACAGTTGAAAAAACGTGTCCCTTTTGAAATAAAAGAAAAATTTATGGATGAGTGGGAGGAAATAAAGATTGCTTCTAAACTTGCGGAAAAATCGGATAAATTTGAGAGTATAAGAAGAGAATTTAACAGGTCGGATAGAAAACCGTGGGAAAATAAATCTTTTCAGGATAAGCAAAAAGACAGCTTTAATTCTAAAAGTAGAAAGGAAATTAAACCAAAATTGGAATTTGAGAATACGAAAGAGTGTGGGAAATTTGATCAATTTAAGAAGGACAATGCTTTTGAAAAGCAAAGACAAGTCCAATGTTATAATTGTTTGGCCGTGGGCCACATCAGACCAAATTGTCCTGAATTGTTAAAAAGTAAATCTAATTATGAGGATAAAAGCATAGCTTGGATTGTTACTAGTGATGGGAAAAGTGTAAATAATAAGGAAGGTGTGGAAACCGAATTACCTATGGTTGATTTATGCGTGAATGGTAAGAAAGTAAAAGCGATTAAGGACACAGGTGCGCAAATTGCGGTTTTTGATGCTAAAGACATTCCGTGGAGTGCTAAGAAAGTGGGAAATGTTTTTCTTATACCGGCCCTCGGAAATAGACAAAAAGCGGATTTGGTGACCGTGCCGATTGCTTTGATAGAAGATGAAAAAGAGTATGTTGAAAAAAATGTGGTGGTTGCAGTTGCGAGAAAACTAAATTCTCCGCCCCTTATAACACCAGCTGTTTATGACTTATTAAAGTTAGGAAATATGGAAAAGCAAAATTCGGTGTATAAACAAGTGGGGAATCAAAGAGAATTAAATGGGCAGGGAACCCTCAGATTATCTAGCGATCATGAGCAAAGGGTTGTTAGAAAAATGGTTGTGAATGAAATCTGTGAAAGGGATAATAAGTCTGTTAATGAGATAGAGGTAAATTCACTGGAAGACGTGACTGATAGGTATTTGGAAAAAGGGTCTAAATTGATCGATACAAAAGAGGGTGCGTCTAAAAAGGATGGTGATAAAAGGTCAGGTATTGGAGGTCAATTTCGGGAAAAGAATTCTGAGCATGATGTAAATATACCCAGGTATTTTGTCGGTAGTATGGGATTTATACATGTTAGAAATAGAATTAGAAAGAAATTGAGTTCATCTATGACTGTGGCCAGTAAATTTAACTCTAGGATGAAGGAAAATAATAGAGTAAATTGGGGGGCTAAATGTCAAGAAGATGTGAATAAGAAATCAAAGTTAAAAAGAATGGAGCATTCTTCTTTTAAAACGGATCACAAAGAAAGATTTATTGAAATCAAACAAGATTTTGAAAGGAAAAATCATGATTATGAAGTTGTGAGGCGAAAATTATTGTCAAAAAGATTTTCGGATAGAAGTAATATAGATATTGGTTTTCGGGAGAATTATCTAAATTAAGTTTATTCTAAATTTGGGGGTACTCATTATTGTAATATCTGTATTGTGTTTATTTATCATTTAATGCTTAATATTATTTTCGTAATAGTAAAACTTCATTAATTTAATAATTGTATAATTTAGTATGCTTTCTTTTTGTTTGTAGAAATGTCTAAATTTAGGCTTTTAAGCAAGTTTTTAAGAGAATCGTTTTAGGCATTGTGTTGTATATAGATTTTTTTATTATTACTTTTTTTTGTTAGAGTCATGTAAAGTGTAATCTGTATTTGGTATTATATGTATGTGAAGTATTTCAAAATTGTTTCTTAGGGCATCAATTGTATAAATTATTCCTGGAACCATACTTAGGTATTATAGGTAAGGGATTATAGTAAATCCTATTGACAGTGTAGTCTATCAAATACTGAGTATAGGAATGTGTTTGTATTCTATAGGGATTTCGTGTATTATTTTAAATTCCTTTATACTTTGACCTCTTTAGAAGTTGATTGAAGGAGCTTATTGTATTCATGTATATGCCAAATTTCCTGCAGAAATTTTTCCTTAGGGGGGAGGAGTTGTGACATGTTGAAAATTTCACATGCTCACATGCTTGGAAGATAAAGATAATCCCTTACGAATGAAAGGCCTTTTGTGAATTGTCACTATTCAAGTAAGAGTACTATACAGAAGGTTGACAGGTGGACGTGAATCGGATAAACACTTACTTGGAGAAATGGGATAATCTCCTAAGAATGAAAAATAGAACTAGAGATTGGGGTCTTTCATTGTCCACGGGAGATAAGAGACTGGTGCAGGTGTGGGAGTGAAAGAATGCTTTCTGCAGAAATTCCTGGAATGCAAGGAAAGCCCCTAGGAAGTGAAATTGCAGACGGCAGTTGGATGTTGAAGGGGTTAGAGAGAGGTTCGCTTTGAGCGGAGGTCAGAAAGGTTTTCTGAAATGATGCTTATACAACGTGGATATGTTCATCGGATTTTTTTACTTATATTTTTTTAAATGTTAATTTAAAATAAAGTTTTTTTCGTTTCAAACGATAAATGGATTTCATTAATTATATATACATGTGTTCACGCTACCACAATAGAAATTAAAAGAAATTATTTTTAAAAATTTCAAAAGAAGATAAAAGTTTACTTATAATTAAATTTTCAGCAGGACTGAAACTACGCTGGAAATCCTTTGTTAGTTTACTTTTAGTTATTAAACATATATATATATATATATATATATATATATATATCTTGAGTAAAAATATACAAAGTAAATTTTTACTTTTTATTACATTTGGTGGCAATTTTACTTACCCATCATATGTAGTATAGGGTAAGTCTTGTAATCGTTTTGAAAATCGAAAAAAAAAATTTTTGACGGATTTACACGTTTCAGACACTGGAGATTCCGAAAAACATATTTTTAGAAGAAAAAAAAAATTGCCGTCCGTCTGTGTGTCTGTAAACGCTCTATCTCTCGAAAAAATTGAGATAGAGACTTGAAATTTGGTATGTACTTAGTATGTAATAAAGGGAAGAAGTTTATTGAATTTCAGTAACCTCGATTAACCGGAACTATTTTTTTGGACTCTCAAAATATTCGTTCTGATGAAAGGTACATACAAATTTTCGAAATTGTTTATTTTAAGGAGTGAATATAAAAGACAATAACAAAACATAAATTTTGCATAAAGAATGAAGTCGATCGGATAATGAGTTGCCGAGATATTTGTAATCCTATTTTCCACACGCTTCGATGTTTCATGACCCTGTATTTCATTCAAATTTCAATTCAAATATATATTTTAATTGGAAATGAGACGCTTAATCCGACGCAGTAAACTGTTAGTTAATATTATAAATTTTGGAGTTATAAGGATGTTTCTTTTACGCAATTCAGTAATAGAGCATTTAAAGTTTAAGACGTCATCAAGCCACGATTTCATTCGAATGGCAATGCATTTTATAAGTAGTTTACACATTTTTTATTTTAATATTTTACATTTATGCATATCCATGATGGGTAAGTATTACGGTGGCCCCCAATGACTTGTTTTGTTTTTGGATAAATTTAAAGGTATTCTTTTAAATAAATACAAAACTCAAGCTACATTTTTACTTTTAGATGTAAAAAGTAAAAAATTACCTTGAGTAAAATGTATACAAGGCAAATTTTTACTTTTAGTTATATGTGTGGAATTTTCCTAAACTGATATTTTGTCGATTTTGATTATTTTCCAAATTTGTTGTTTTAGTTTGGTATAAAAAGGAATTATTTAAAATAATAAAAAAAAATGAAGGTAAATCTTTACTTTTAGATATAAAAAATAAATATTTACCATGAATAAATGTGGGTGAGTAAACAAGGTAAATTTTTAATTTTAGTTACATGTGTGAAAATTTCCTAAATTTCGATTTTGATCATTTTCAAAGTTCGTTGTTTCCTTTTGTTATAAATTTAAAGAAATCCTTTAAATAATTACGAAATTCATGATAAATTTGTACTTTTAAGTATAAAAAGTAAAAAATTATATTGAGTACACGTATACAAGGTAAATTTTTACATTGAGTACACGTATACAAGGTAAATTTTTACGTTTGGTTATCCGTGTAGAATTTTCTTTAACTGAAATTTTATCGATTTTTGATCATTTTAAAAGTCTGTTGTCTTTGTTATGAGAGAAATTTAAGGAAATTCTTTTAAAAATTTCAAAATTCATAATACATTTTTACCTTTAGTTACATAAAGAGGAGATGTTTTTCATTGTATATTAAAATAAACATTTTATGAATGAAAAGTCAAGGAATAAATGTATTTAAATTTGAAATAAAAAGATCTAAAAATGGTATGTTTGAATTTAATTAATTCCTAATGAATTAACAAAATTTTTATAAATAATAGCAACAAAAAGAATGATTCTGTAACAACGGCTGCAGGGTGCAGTATTTCTCCAAAAGAACGCTTGTTTCCTTCTGAACGTTAGAAGATGCTCGCAGAAGTGGGGAGGGGGTTGGTCATTTTGGAGCAATGACCGAGAACTTCCGCCCTTACCCCCAGTGGACAGTGTACACGTAGACGTAGAGAAGGGGGGAGTCTGTGGTTGGAAAGCGAGCGAGGAGGTTCGCTTGTAAACAGCTCCGGCTTTAGTGAGATGTTTTTTTTTGAGTGCTTTCCGCTGTGTTCTGCGGTGATTATGAAGATCACGATTAAATTGTAAATCACAAAGAACTTGTACAGAATATTTTTTTTAATTAAATAATTTTTAATTGAATCCAGTGGATTCTTTATTAGTTTAGCTGTGCGTGAATGTTTAAGTTTGAAATTAACACTCGCTACACCACAGCTTATGATTAATGGTGGCAGTGCTCGGTGGGATGTTGGAACTAGATTAATTAGTTCCACGAATTCTTAGCCACCTTCTGCAAAAAAAATTATATTTGTTAAAGTAGTGCAGTTATCGTATAAGCACGCAGTTTGTGGTAGAACTTTGTCGACGATTTCCACGAGTTTTGGAACGGCCAAGTATCCAGAGTTTTATTTTCTGACATTTGGAGTCTCTGTAAAGAAGAATCAGTGTTCTGTCCGGAAGGTCAAGGATTCATTCTTGTGAAGTGGAGCGAGTGGATACCATCGATAAAGATCCGGTGTGGAGCTTCATTTCTGTTGGACTGTTTATCTGCCGACCCTGGAATTTGCCTGGAATTTGCTATGTGTCCCCCAGCGTAAACATCAAATATGGAATGGTAAGCCCCTATATTTCTCGTGCATGCTGAATTTTGGGAGGTCCCATTGTTATATATACATGTACATAAATTTAGTAGAAATAATGTTGGGCTAAGTAATTTGAAGTAGGGTTTATTATTATTATTATTACTTCAAGGTTCATGCGTACGGGATAGCTATAAGTTATTTTATATTCTCTGGTTATTGTACTAATGTTCTCAGGTAAATATTTATTGCAGAAGTGGCGGGTTATTTATTTTATGTATGTTTTTGTTCTTTTGTGATAAGTATAAAGATTAAATTATTTTTTATGCACATGTAGAGTGCTAATGCAGCTAAACAATATGTGTTACAGTGTGAAAGCATTTGTTTAGAGGTAGGAGATTGAATTAATGAAAATTATCACTGTGAATTCATTTTTAAAATAAATTCATATTCCTAGTAGAAAGGAATTTTGTTTAAATTAATCTACTAAGTCTTTTCTTTACTGTGTAGTATTTTTATGAGTGTTTTTTGGGTTTATCTTATCATTTATGGTGTTTTATTTAGGGAGTTACTCAGTTTTGAAAAGAAAAGTAGATCCTTGATTTTCTTTGCTTTTTTATTGCTAATTGTGTTCGGGAAAATTATTGTGCTTTTTTGTATTTTGTGTTGAGATATTTTCTGTGTTTAATTATGGCCAGTTTCTTGAATAAACAAAATAAAAGCGTTCTGCTATTGCTCGCGGCCGATTTTGATACAGAATTACCTGCGGACAGTAAAAAGGTAGCGATAATTCAGGCAATTTTGCGTGCCTCTGATTATGAGGAGCAAATGGCTAAAGATATGTTGGAAGGGATATTAATAGAGAGGGAAAAACTGGCAGAGCAAGAAAGATCAGACAAATTAGCGGAGCAAGAAAGGTTAGATAAATTGGCAGAAAGAGAGAAAGATAGACAGTTGGAGTTAGAGAAGGCGAAGTTACAATACAATGTAGATACTACCTCTGTAGCTTCCACTGTTTCTGTAGTGGCAGAAAGTAAAGATAAAAAAGTAAGTTTAAAAGATTTAGTCCCAAAATTTGACCCTAAATCTATTGACATTACTTTATTTTTTATGATTTTTGAGAGTCAGGCGTTAAAAGAAAGTTTAGATGAATCTAATTATGTATCACAGCTTATACCCTTGTTGCCTGTAGATGTTGCGGAAATTATTGTAAAGGAACCGCTAGAGAAAAGGGATGACTATCAGCACATCAAAAGCGTTTTGTTAAAAAGGTTTAGATTAGGAGCTGGTGCCCTTAAAACTAAATTTGAAAACCATCAAAGGAAGTCAGGTGCACTGTGGTCTGAACTTGTGTATGAGCTGAGAGGGTATTTGGATAACTGGTTGGAAACGGTTGAAGTGAATGATTTCGAATCCCTCAAAGAACTTATACTCACAGAGCAGGTGAAACGTAGAGTCCCTTTTGAAATTAAAGAGAAATTCTTAGACGAATGGGATGAGATGAAGACAGCGTCCTATTTAGCAGAAAAATGCGATAAATATGAGAGTGTGAGAGGGAATTTTAAGAAAATGGAAAATAAATTTTGGAATAATAAGTCATTTGGTAGGGACAGGAACGGTCAGGATAACTTCAAGAGTAAGGGGGAACAGGCAGTAAAGTCGGGAGGGGCTGATAAAAAGGATCACGCAAGTAGAAATTCTTGGAATAAAGATAAGTTTGATAGAAGGAAACCTATTGTCTGTTTCCAGTGTAACCGTGCAGGGCATATCAGACCGGATTGCCCAGATTTAAAACGTAAAGACTCTGGAGATGTAGTTAGTCACCTGGGTGTAGATGTTAGTTTAGGAGAGTGTTTTGCACCGTATTTCAAAAAGGCAGAAATTAATGGAATAGAACGGGATTACTTACGGGATACTGGGGCTGGCATTGATCTTTGTGACCGTAGCTGGATTGATAATGAGGATTTGATTGGTGAAGTCACTTGGATTAAACAACCCCTGGATAATGAATGTAAATGTTTGCCATTGGCTAGAGTTACAATTAAAGGAGATTTTGGAACGGTGGTCACTAAGGCAGCTGTGAAACCTATCGAGTTAGAACAAGGTTATTATTTGTTAGGAAACAAAACGGCTGAGCTTATTGAGGAGTCGAGGGGTAATCCTGTACCGGTAAATGCTGTAATGACGCGCAGTCAGAGGCGGGGACATGAGAGAGAAATGTCCGCTGTGCAAGTTGAGAGTGAATTTGGTTCGGAGGATGGAGAACCGGATGAAGGGGAGTCTAGTAGCGGTGAGGAAGTAGATGGGATAGTTATTCCGGAAAGGTTAGAGGCAGAGTCGGGTTTGGAGAAGGTATCCGCAGAGAAATTTAAGGAAGAGCAGATAAATTGCGCTTCACTTAAGCAGTTGTGGGAGAAGGCCAGTAAACCTAACGAAAAAGAATTTTGTGTTAGAGATGGTAAGCTTGTGCGGGTATCGCAGTCACGGAGAGGTGATGATAAAGTGCAGTTATGTGTGCCGGAAGTTTATCGTAGAGAAGTTCTAGCATTGTGTCATGAGCAGGTGTCAGGGCATTTGGGTACGACTAAGTCCAAGGATAGGGTTCTGAGATGTTACTTTTGGCCAAACTGTTATCACGATATTGAGAATTATGTTAAGACTTGTGATACATGTCAAAAGGTAGGTAGCAATCGAGATAGGCAAAAGGCCCCTTTGAAGTTAGTACCGATAATTTCGGAATGCTTTACCAAAATAAATTTAGACGCGGTTGGTCCCCTGAAAACTAGTAATAAAAACAACAAGTACTTAATTACATCCATTTGCCTCGCTTCTAAATATCCTGATGCTATTCCGGTGGAAGACATCACTTCCACATCCGTTATTGATGCTTTGGTACAGATATTCGCTAAGACAGGTTATCCGCGAGAGGTGCAAAGTGACCTAGGAAAATCTTTTACCAGCGAGTTAACATCAGAATTTTTTAATGTATTTGGTATCAAAGTGTCGCATAGCTCAGTTTGCCATCCGGAGTCGAACAGCGTGGAAAGGATGCATTCTACTTTGAAGAAAGTACTTAAAGCCTTATGTCTAGAGTCAGGTCGAGACTGGGAAGAGGTTTTGCCTATGGCGTTGTTTGCTTTAAGAACTGTGACGCATGAAAGTACTGGGTTTAGTCCTGCCGAGCTGGTTCATGGAAAAAATTTGCGCATGCCGCACACGTTAGTTTATGAGAATTGGATGGGTCAAGGTAACACGGATCAAAATGTGGTTGATTACATTTTGAACTTGACGAATAGGTTGAAAAGGTGTCAGGATTTAGCAACTAGGCGTATGGAGGAATGTCAGGACAAAAGGAAGACATGGTATGATAGGAATGCGGTAACTAGAAAATTCAAAGTTGGTGACCAGGTGTTGGTTTTGGCAACATCAAAGCCTCATAAGATGGCCGTAAATTGGGTCGGGCCGGGAACTGTCACTGGAGTGATTTCGGAAACAAATTACACAGTTGACTTGCCAGAGAGGCGCAATAAGGCGACTATCTACCATGTGAATCTTTTGAAACCTTATTACAAGCGGCCTGAATTTGTTAATCTGCTGATTGACATAGATGCGGAAGAGGTGGAAGAAGATGCTGAGATCCCTTATCCCCTGCCAAACCCCACACAAATTGACTTCTGGGAAGTTGTGTATAACAGCGAGTTAGAGAAAAAAGTGACAGATAGCCAAATAAGTTTGTTTAAGGAGGTTATAGAGAGAAATAGAAAAGTTTTTTCTTCAGACCCTGGACGTACCCATCTGGTAGAGATGGATATCGAGTTGACAGATGAATCGCCGGTGAGGGCGAAACCTTATAGAATGTCACCTAGGCAGACCGAAATTTTAAGAGAGGAAATCAGGAGACTATTGGAATTAGGAGTGATAGAAGTAGGGCAGTCTGATTTTACGTCCCCCATGATTTTGGTAGAGGTTCCGGGAAAGGATCCTCGTCCCTGTGTGGACTATCGCAGATTAAATGCGAAGACCCGAACGGAATTTTTTCCACTCCCCAATATAGAGGAGGTCGTAGAAAAAGTGAGTTCGGCGACTTTCATCACGGTAATGGATTTAACCAAAGGTTATTTCCAGATACCACTGACCAAAAGGGCCCAAAGGTACGCTGCGTTTGTGACACCTTTCGGAGTATTTTTACCCAAGGTCATGATGTTTGGTCTCCTGAACGCACCTTTCTACTTTTGCAAATTAATCGCAAGTGTTTTGGGTGGGCTTGAATTGTTTGCCTTGCCATATATCGATGACATTGCGGTGTTCTCTCTTACATGGGAGAGTCACATGAAGGACATCGCTGAGGTTCTGAAGCGATTGTTAGAGGCCGGCCTAACAGTGAAACCCACAAAGTGTAAATTTGCACAGGATAGTGTGAGGTTTTTGGGTCACGAGGTAGGTTCGGGGAAGCGGTCTCCCAGTGACATAAAAGTGAAGGCTATCCAGGAATTTCCAACGCCTTCCACTAAGACGCAAGTGAGGTCATTTCTGGGAATGACGGGTTATTATTCACGGTATATAAAGGATTATGCAGTAATTGCAGTCCCCTTAACAAATGTTTTGAAAGGGAAGATCAAAAAAGAAAAGATAGAGTGGAGTGAGGAGTGCGAAAAGGCTTTCCAGGAATTAAAAGAGAAGTTAACCCAGAGTCCCGTATTGTACGCCCCAGATTATAGTCAGGAGTTTATTGTGCAGACCGACGCAAGTTTATATGGTGCTGGTATAGTCCTGTCACAGGTACAAGATGGGGAGGAACATCCCATTCTATACTTGAGTAAAAAATTTTCCAGGGCAGAGCAGAATTACAGCACTGTTGAACGGGAATTGGCAGCAATTGTGTACGGTCTGAAAAAACTGAATCACTACCTGGACGGGCAGCGGTTTGTAGTCCAAACAGATCACAATCCTCTGACGTACTTAAAAACTATGATGGGGAACAATGCGAGATTGACTAGGTGGGCATTGTATTTGCAGTCATTCAACTTCAAAATCGAACACAAACCTGGGAAACTTCACGGGAATGCAGATGGGTTAAGTAGGACCGAATAGTGTAATTTCTTTACTTGATTCCCGAATTAGTATTTGTTTATAATTTTTGTTTACGAGTTATTGTTTTTTTTTTTTGTTATTTATCACTTGTATATATTTTGTGTGTAATTTAGTATTTTTTTTAGAATTTTCTTTAATGTCAAGGAATCGCACTGTGTCAGTTATTGAACTCAGATAAATATCTCATCTGTTATATTAGATTTGATTACGAAAATGTTTTTATTATTTGAATTGTATGGAAATTCATAAGTGAAATCTAGGATTATCATGAGTCTTTCAAAACTGAGTACGCGTGCGTCTGTATGAACCTTGTATAGAGAAAAATTAAAGTGTATAAAGTTATTAAGGTATTAGCAAAAGGTAAAAGTATTAAGGTAAAGTTATTAAGGTATTTCCTTAGCACTTCCAACTGGAGTTTAGGTGTTGGGACCTCTCAGATTTAGTGTGTTAAGAATGAGGGGCTCGGTACCTGGTTCAAATTTACATTTTCATAGGTGTATGTACCGTATGAAAATTCTTTAGGGGGAAGGAGCTGTAACAACGGCTGCAGGGTGCAGTATTTCTCCAAAAGAACGCTTGTTTCCTTCTGAACGTTAGAAGATGCTCGCAGAAGTGGGGAGGGGGTTGGTCATTTTGGAGCAATGACCGAGAACTTCCGCCCTTACCCCCAGTGGACAGTGTACACGTAGACGTAGAGAAGGGGGGAGTCTGTGGTTGGAAAGCGAGCGAGGAGGTTCGCTTGTAAACAGCTCCGGCTTTAGTGAGATGTTTTTTTTTGAGTGCTTTCCGCTGTGTTCTGCGGTGATTATGAAGATCACGATTAAATTGTAAATCACAAAGAACTTGTACAGAATATTTTTTTTAATTAAATAATTTTTAATTGAATCCAGTGGATTCTTTATTAGTTTAGCTGTGCGTGAATGTTTAAGTTTGAAATTAACACTCGCTACACCACAATTCTATTTATTTTCTGAGTCGTTAACTTGTTTACTGAAATAAAAGAATTTTTTGAAATCGCTCTACTTAGTACGTGCTTGTAACTTGTTGACAAATGTTATTAAGTGTATTTCAAAAAAAAAAAAAAAAAAAATGGTAGTATGAAAGAAGAAATAGTTGCAGTTTGCAACATTTTATTAAAAATTAAAGAATTAGGGAATTCAACTTCGACTTCCCAGGTTACAGAACATAGATGAAAAACATTTGTTTTTCTTTTCTAAATTGTAAAACTCTAATAGATTTTTTGCATCCAATATATTTTTTTAGATTAGCCACTAGCAAATATCAAAAAGCATTTTCTTCATTTGAATGGGGAGAGCCCTTGAGCCCTTTCCTATATACTAAAGATGAGTTCGAGGTCTTTTTTCAGAATCCGAGCCCGATACCGAAAACACGCAACAGAAAACTGTTAATAATTTTTAAAAATCATTTCAAGATTAAATTTCTTATTTAAGAAGGCACAGGACCTTTGAGTGTGTCGACACGATCAAAAACATCACCATTTTCAAATTATCAAAACTCACATAATATGCAACTGAGTTTTTTACTTTTGTCTGCAGTATATATTCTTAAGTATGTCATAAAGAAAAATAAATGTTGTATGTTCAAAAATAATGTTTTAATTTTAATTTTAAAAATTCTTATCGCTGATACGTGAATGAACATCATTAAGTGTTGCGTGCATGATAAAATTAGAAATTATTCATGTAAACAATTTTTGACCAAAATAGAATAATAACATACACATCTTTAACATATAAACAAAATATAGACAAAAAATATTGTTTAAAATTTAATTTTAGCACAAAATTTAAAAAAAAAAATTAAAAATTTAATTTTAACACAAAATAAAAATAAAAAAAATCACATTTTTCAAGTATTTTTTTTTCTTTGTTCATTTTTCAATTTCCGAATAAATAAAATTTCTACTTTGAGCCCGAGTCCGAAGACTGCTATAAAAATTGAGCCCGAGTCCATGTCGGTCTCGTGCTAGGGCTAAACCCGTTTCATTTCTATTCTCTACGCTCATATGCTATTGGAATGATCAAAGCGAAAAATGGAAGAAGATGCGATAACGTCACATGTCGTGCAGAATTATTAAATAATAAGTTACGAAGTATTTATAAGTGGCGGGAACTAAACGGACTCTTTCGACAAGTTTTCCTGCTGTTAACATATTTATTAAAACTAGAATTTTTCATTGTCGAAGGAGTGCGTGCAGAGAGTTTATTAAAGGTATAATGGAAGCCACGAAGTTCATTTCTCAATAAAATTAATTGTTTAAAGTTACTAAAAAGGGAGAAATTTTAAAATGAAAAATTAAACAGATTTTAAAAAGTAATAAAAGTTAAAATTGTAACTTATAAGTAACATTTTTACTTTAAATTTTTACATTGCATAAATTATATAAGTTGAACCTTTTTACTCTACGCAGAGCTGATTCTTAAACCACTAATAACAAATACAGGCTTCATTTACAATAAATAAATAAACAAATAAATAAATAAATAATGTGAGATAGAGATTTATTTTAAAAGCCTTTTGTATCAATAAATATATTTCCGTGGAAAAAAAAAGAAACAATATTAATAAGTAAATCTACAGATCAGAGGCTTCAGCGCCAGCTCTACAAATCATTGTACATATTACTCTCACCAATTTTTAATATAACATGCATAACATTTAATAACCTACAATCTGATTTATTTTTTAAGTTGTAATATACATTTATAAACATATAAAATTTATCGAAGCTTCTGGAAATTTTAGAAGTATCATATTAAATACAATTTTATGCAATGATATGATAAACTACTTATTACTGTATTTTTTCAGAATAAGAATATACATATCTTATCCTTAAAAGAATACTTATTTTTCAACCACTAAATATCATCATATGTTGCTGCAATTGAATAAAATTTTGTTTAATAAATATATTTATACAAGTGTAAATTTCTCTTATGACACTTATATTCAATTTACACACTCAACGTTTTTATAATTTTCGTTTGAAAAACGGATTTGGTCATCTTTCTTTAGTAGTTAAAATAAATCCTCATCTATTTCATTAGAAAAAGCCTATTAAAAATTAAAATCACCCGAAAATCAGCTTATTTTGTTAATACAATTTTGCGTCAAAATAATGCGATTTACTTGAATTTTCTTTTTTTATATATATTCTTTGAAATACAGTTGCTAGGCAACCATTTAATGAAAGAGGGGAAAAAATGCATTGGACATTTAAAAAAAAAAGAGAAATTAAAATGTTTTATATCTCTCAAATTGATGTGCAAAATTTCCCAATAATTTATACAATTAATTTCGAAACATATTGGCAATTTTTCAAAGCAATCGTATTAATTTAAGATCTCCATTTTGGAAATTTAGCAACCATTAATTTAACTTTTAAACCAAGTATCCCAGTGAGTCATTTTCCTTTCGATTAATGTTAAAATTTGAAAATCATTTGATTTCCCATATCGAAAAGCATTATGACTTAAAAGAAAATGTTCTATATTTTTCAGACGAATGAACCAAATTTAACCAAAAACTATACAGCGAATTCCGGTTACTTCACCAATATACCTACCTAATTACAGACTAAAAAGATGCTTTTTTCGGCAGTTATCGCAAGATATACAGACAAACAGACAGCAAAAACTTTCAGGTCCCAAACATTTTCATGTTCAACAAACTTGTTTTACAGACAAACATGATACACTGTAAAAAATGACCACTGTTTCTTATTTTATGAAAATATACTATAACCACGAACGAAAATATAATATTATCTTCTGAGTTATCCGAAATTCCGAATAGCGTGTTCCGTTGTCTTTTGAATCCCTAGAAACCAATACATTTCCGAAATGTAAAGAATTATTTATAAAGACAAAGTATTTTTCGCAGCCCGTATTTTTCAGAAACGTTTCCGAAGGGTTTTTATAGTGTATTAATGAGTGTCCTCAGCCTGGAATACCTGTTTTTCGAATGTCACCCATTCTCAAGTAAACGTTTTCAGCCGCATAAATTAATGTATACATGAAAGAGTAAAGAAATAATCTTAATTGTAATGTTATTGTTAACGCTGTTAATTTTGCATGTTTGTCTGTTAAACTTATTTTTTTAGCATGAAAATGTTTACTTGAGAATAGATAGCATTCGAAAAACAGGTATTCCAGGCTGAGGACACTCATTAATACACTATAAATACCCTTCGGAAACGTTTCTGAAAAATACGGGCAGCTAAAAATACTTTGTCTTTATAAATAATTCTTTAAATTTTGGAAATGTATTGGTTTCTGGGGATTCAAAAGACAATGGAACACGCTATTCGTAATATCGGATAACTCAGAATATCTACATACAGTGGAACCCCGATTTTACGTTTTTCACGGGACTAGCAGAAAAAAACGTACGAAACGGGAAAACGTAAAATCGGGGTCAAATAGAGAAAAACACTTCAAGAAAACAAATTATACAAAAATAAACTTACCAATACCATATTTACAAGTATTTAAAAAAATCTGTTATTCTTTATTGCGGTTTCTTTTTAAGTGTAATTTCACATATACTCTATTTTAAATGCATGCAAAATTTTTTTCTTAATTTCCATCTGTAGTTAATTTTTTTTTTTTAATTTTTAAACGCGCAATGGCTTCTGCCGATGGGGGTACGATATCTTCTGGATCTTCATCAATATCATCATCACTTTAATATTGCGAAATCAAATCGGAAATAGTCTGAATATCTAGCGATAACATACTTGTCACAATCAATGTACTCATCAACATTGATGTCTGCAAGTATAAATTCATCCTCTTTTGTGTAGTCTTCCATAGAGAGCTCTTCCGGCGGCGCTTCACCGTTAATTTCGGATTTTGAAAATCCTCTCTTCAGAAAAGCATTTGACATGCATTTTTCTTCTACACTATCCCACGCCGATGAGATGAAATGAAGAGCATCCAGCACATTTAGCTTTGTTTTCCAAGCATCTTGAAGCTCACCAGCATCAAGTCTAAAAGACCTTTTCTTACCAGTTGCTTTCTATAAAGCATTTTGGAGCAATTTCCAAGTCACATGGCTGAAGTAAACTGGTACAGTTGGGTGGGGGAAATTCTATACGCACATTCTTTAAATTCAGATTAACATGAATGCACTGGTCTACGAATAAAATTATTTTTCGCTTTTGTAAGCTCATTTTTATATTCAATTTTCTTACAAAATCTTCAAAAAGATTTTGGGTCATCCAAGCATTGTGGTTGACATTGTAATCTGTGGGCAAACTTTTAATGTTTTTGAAGCATCGGGGCTTCTTGGATTTACCAATCACAAAGGGTGTTAGCTTCTCAATTTCGTCTGCCTTCGTAAATAACAAAACTGTTAATCACAATTTTGATAGTTTCGGACTGTGACACGTTTCTTCTTTCACGGTGTCTCTTCTATCACGGAAGAGATTAAAAACAATCCAGTCTCATCTGTGTTAAACCTGTCTTTTTTGAGCAATTACACACAAGAGAAGGCAAAGTTTATTTCCGTCCATTCCTCAACGACAGCAGTATTTACTCTATCTGCCTCACCACAAATAAACTTGTAAGACAAATTATACCTCTTCTTGAATCGGTCGATCCAACCGTTGGATGCCATGAAATTCTGCACTTCAAGTCGAGCAGAAATTTCAAGAGCTTTTTCTTACAAAACTGAGCCATTGATTGTAATCTTGGCTGAACGGGCTTGTTTAAACCATTTGTACAAAATTTTTTCTAGTTCCTCAAAAGGAAAGGTTTTCAATGTTTTTATTTTCTTTGACAAATTTCCCAGTTTTTCAGATTTTAATTCCACAGAGATCT
This sequence comes from Maratus michaelseni, assembly GCA_963931845.1. Taxonomy (NCBI): domain Eukaryota; kingdom Metazoa; phylum Arthropoda; class Arachnida; order Araneae; family Salticidae; genus Maratus; species Maratus michaelseni. The sequence continues at coordinate 194,520,571 of OZ007600.1, forward strand.
CTTGTTTTAGGATGGTTTGTAACGTGGAATAAGCGATACCGAACGATTTTATGAGATCCATTTTAGTTCCTTTCAAAACTTTGGATTTTTCGATAATTTCTGCTTTTTCGGCTACAGAGAAACATTTTCATTTAGACATACTTTTGACTGGCAATCACTAAGCGATAGCCAAAGAAAGCGACTCCATTGAGGGTTGAAAAAATGAATGAACGGCGAAAAAGTTGCCCCCCCCCCTAACCCCCGATATCACGTGACGCAGGTTTGGTCAAGTGCTGATAGACAAATAATAGTTTATCGTTACTTTCTTAAGGGAATATTAACGGGGAGGGGAAGAACTGTTTTTGGTAAAGAACAACCAGTTGACCAAGTGGAAAGCATTTTTGTTCTTTAAAAAATTTTCCATGAGTGAAAAAAGATAAAATTTCCTGAGGTACTTTGCCTAAAATGACGTACTAACCGGGAAACGTTAAGAGTAAATAACGTAGAATCGAGGTACTTTTAACATTATCAGAATAGGAATTTTCTGGGACCGACGAAAAATAACGTAGGAAGCGGGATAATGTACGAAACGGGTTACGTAAAATCGGGGTTCCACTGTATATATTTGTCTTACGTGGCGCGGAAATAGGGCTGAATTTCTACCTTATCGTTGGCAACAACTGATGTTTCCAGAGCTCAGACCAATGAACAGACAAGATTGTGTTAGCTCCACCTCCAAGATGGCGGTCAATGTCAGAGCACTGAAACTCGAGCTAGCAATTATTAAGAATAAAATAATATGAACGTAATTCAAAGCGTCTGAGATGATTCCTCATTTTAATTATGAGTAATATTGTCGTTTAATTATGAGTAATATTGAATCCTCAACTCTTATTTAGAATTTATTTACGAATTTCACTCACAGAAAAAATCGGAGATAATAAAATATAAACTTTCTAGAATCCCCTGCTGCCATCTGTTGGTGTTTTATTGCAGTAAAAATGATTTTTCTTCAATTTCAATGAAGTAAAAATTTCTTTTGCAGAAATCTATAATCGAATTAGAATAGTAAAATGTTTAACGAAATTTAAACAATCATTGATGTTAAACTATCTTCCTACCACGTAGTGTTCCTTTTTTTTTTTTTTTTTTTTTTTTTTTTTTTTTTTTTTTTTTACTGAATTTAAGCCGTGTTGTACAATACAATATTATAGGTGCAATAAGTTTTAAACTAATTATGTTTCCAAGATCCTTTTTTCATAGTATTTAAATGATTTATATGTCCATTAGTAGCATCAACTAAATGCATTTTTAGTTGTGTTTTCAACGGAGTTTTCGATTACTTTTTTACATTAAAAAAATTGTCAATTTCATATGTTCAAATGATTTATTGTAGTACTTATTCCGGCTAGAATTATTAGAAAAATAAAAAGGGGCGAGAGAGCGAAGCGAGCTGGGACCGCGTAGCGGTCTCAATGTGAATTGCTTTGCAATTCACGGGGGGTTGACGAGCGTTAGCGAGTAGGGGGCTGAGCCCCCTAGTTATATTATATTTTCGTTCGTGGTTATAGTATATTTTCATCAAATAAGAAACATTGGTCATTTTTTACAGTGTAGAATAACAGTATTAACATTAACATTGAAACTAATATATTATATTTTGTCACTCTTGCATGTATAAATTCAATTATGCAGTCGAAAATGTTTAACTGAGAATAGATATAGCATCTTAAAAACCTACATTCCGGTTTGAGAAAACGGACTAATTACAGAAACTATTCGGAAACGTTTCCGAAAATCAATGTCAGCAAAAGAAACTTTGTTTTTATAAATGCTTCTTTAAATATCGAAAAGAGATTGATTTTTAAGGTTTCTAAAGATAAACACCTTTTGGGATCTTGGGTAACTTAAAAGAGGTTATTGTACATTTTTTTATATTATATTTTCGCATATTAAGAAACATTCGTCTTTTTTTTTACGTGGACTTCTAAATTTATATTTTAACATAATTGCCATTCCGATCTGAGAAATATATGCTTCGATGCTTAAGATTCGAAAAAATGCAGATAAATTAAAACTTTTGCTCTGAAGTCAAATTTGAGAAGAAATAATTCAGTAATATTCAATAACATTACAATACTCAGAAGTGAAGAGGTTAAGATAATGTTATAACTGAAAATAAAAAAAATAATAATAACTAGATGGAAACCGTCAAAACTTGACGAAAAAAAAATACTATAACAATATCAGTAAAATAAGCTTCTTTATTATTTATGAAGGGGTGCGTCTTTCAAATATTTTATTTTAAAAGTTTTTTCCCCAGCGAAATACAGTACTATTTCCGATGCAAACTCCAAACAAACAATCCGTAAATAACTGTGTAATGCAAATCAGTTTGACATTACCACCATATTCTCCACGGCAAGAAAAAAATTTCATGGACCTATGAAGTATAATACAAATAATAGTATATTCCTACTTTCATATCATATTCAGTAAATAAAAGAGCATAGTATAAATAAAGCACACATCCCCCCTCCCCCGTGATAATGCTACCGAATGAGCTCCTATGCGCATGTGCACTGCATTTTCCGAAAAGCACCATCGAAATTCGACGTTAAAAAAGTTTTAAAATGTTTAAATTAAAAGTTTTAAAATCATTGTTCGTTTCAAATCCATTTCTTCTAAAACGCATCCATTGATTTAAGCTAATTAATTTTTTATGTAAAGATGAAGAAGTTTTTTATAGTAATAAATCAATCTGCAGGTGAGGGAGATTTTAACGTTTTCAAGTGTAATTTATTTGTATGGTTTCTTCGGTTCCTTTACATAATCAGGTTGATTATCCCTTTCCTATCACAGTCAGGGATATTTTTCCACCTATACAGTTGGCAAATGTAAAAAAATACAATTCCTAGCATTTTCTGATATCTGATGGAACATATTCATCAACGAATTCAAGATATCAATTTTATGTTCAACATAAACTGAAAATAGTTTTTTTTTTTTTTTTTTTGCCAGATTTTTGTTTAGCGCCAAAATCTCTATCTTATGGATAATCTGATCTTATGATTTATTATTATTATTTTTTTTTCAGTTTTTATGATGGTTAGGAAAATCTATTTTCAATTGGGGCAACTTTCCCTCGACTATATTACATTATTAAAGCAAACTGATGATCATTGTTGAGATAGAATTAAAAAATATTTCATGCTTGAAAATTATTTAAAAATTCAGTTTTCAAATAAATTTCAATCGAAAGCTAATTTTTTTTTTCTAATTGATGATGTAAGAACTAAAATTGTAAAATGTAGTAAAAAATTGAAATTTGTAGTATTTAGAAGTGATGTTAGCGCGATGAAAGACAAAGCGATAGCGCCTTTGTTGTCACAACTGTTGTACAAAAATTCTACTATTGTTCTAAAAATTGCCACTGTATTTTGCCTGCCGTCCAAAAATAGAAAACTATTTATTGACATCGAAAGAGAAATTCACAGTGAAAGAAATAGGACTTTGCGCTAATAAGGAACTGTTAAATGAACTTATAATAAATCTATCAAAATAATTCCTGTGAAATATTAGTCTTACATTGTTTATTCTAGCTAAAAATACAATCATTATTTCAAGATTTTTTCACTATTTTTAATAATTTTAAATTTCCTGAAATCCTTTACGTTTGTGATTTTTTTTTTTATTAAAAAAGGAAATCTTGGAACCTATAATTAAAAGAAAGCAATTGGTAACATGATATCAAGGTATGCAATCAAGATGAAGAAATCAATGACGGCTCCAATTCTAATCTTTATAATTATGAATGAAAAAAATCAGTTATAAAATTACGTCATGTTGACACAATCATATATATTTTTCTCTTTATATCAATGTTAAAATGCATTTCAAGCTAAGCATAACGTCATTTTCACCGGTGCAAACTTTTCACACGTACTTTAAATACGTTACATTAATGCTTAAACACCATGCATACAAATACAAATATATTTTGTATTTAATTGTAATGAAAAAATGGCATCAACAAAGTTATAATGCATAATGATAAAATAAACCCAATGGACAATATTCCCGTGACGTCACAATAAATATGAATTTTTATTCGCTTTTAAAACACGCGGATAAATATTTTTACCGAAATTTAATTTGCAAATAAAAAAATTCGGCCTAAAAACCGCGTGCTTTTAATATTTATTATTTCTCTTTTATTCTCACAACCACAGAGGTTAGAAAATAAACTCTGTGCCTCGCAATAGTAGGCGTTATCCGATTATGACGTCATTAGCAGAAGTAAAAGTTTAATTGACAATTACGGCTAATTAATTAAATTTTCGAACAAACGAATGCCCGATAACAAATCTGTGTCCAAATATCTTTCATTTAAAAAAAGAATGATGTAATTTGATGCAGTAGTTTGTTCTTACGAATTGTCGAAAGAAAAC